>JAEQBH010006368.1:0-233583 GCA_016808115.1 Tetrastigma voinierianum | reverse complement strand
CAAGAGAGAAATAGAGTACTTGATAAGGCGCGATAATCTCCGACGCTATATCCCCGAAATCATAACCGTAATCAAGCCTCAACTGTGTTCCCAAAGAACCACCACTCCTGCCAGACGACGACCAAGAAGAACAATCCCAGTGGAAATCCAGAAAACTCAGGATGATTCAGGAGAAGGAACCAAATTTCACCGGGCGGCCCATCTACGCTAGAAAGATTAGATCGACGTAGATAGCTGAAATTCAAGCAAAGGTCTAAACTACCGCGTCACACATCCATCACGCTGATCAGACTACAGGGATGCCACACTCCTCATGACGCACTCCACTCGTAGTTCAGCCAGGCCAAAACACCATCTGGGTGCCAATCGACAACTGAGTTCAAACATATCATCTCGCGTCAAACCGGCAAATGTACTCCGGCTGAAAACTAGAACCCGTCAACACACGTCTACGGGGGTTCTCCGGGGAAAGAGTATTACCTAGGGTCACCACAATTGGTACTACATCGAGATCCCCCATGCTGCCGACGACTACACAAGAAGATTCCTCGTCATGCACGCCCGCCTACTTATAACATGTTGGCCAAGTGCACCTTCTCCTTTCAATGTAATAAAAGCCATCCTTCCGATACTCACATGATGATCAAATTCCCTACCGTGAAACGGGTAGGAATGGTTCGAGATAATTCTTCCAAATGAGTGGCTAGGAATGCTACTCAAAGATCCATGAAACAACTAGTCGACAACGTATACGTGACGAAGCTCATGATGCGTTGACGCGGTACTCATTCGACCGAGCCCTCAAGAACCGGAACCATCGCTTCGGGATGACGCACTCAACATCTCGCCACGGCCTAAATCCGCTGGCGACCTCAAAACCACCTTATCCATTTTCTAAGTGACAAAATGTAGACGCTCGCATGGAAGCGCATGTGATATGGAGGAATCGATCCCACGCATCACCCATAGCGAACGCCACCCAGCCTTTAAGCTTCTCAATCAAACAAAAAGGAAAAGCCTCTTATTCTAATCGACATATCTGGCCATAATCACAGCCATTGATTACATCTTGGAAGCACTCTGAAGACAAAGTGGGGCTTCCTCAAAAAACCTCAGAAGAAAAAAAGGAAAAGAAATGGAGAAGACCGTGAAAGGAAAAGAGGAGAATAAGAAAGGACGGAAGGAGTTTAAGAGAAAAACAAAAAGGAGAATGAGATGTGGAAGAAAATATGAAAGACGGAGAAGGAGAAAGAGAAAGGAAGAGAAAGAAGAATGTAGGAGAAGGCGACGCTGAAGAAATGCACCGCCTCCTGTGACGCATTCCTCGCATCGAGCTAGTGGAATAACATGACTCCCATAAAGGGGGAGACTAGGGAAAACAATAACCCCACAAGCGTAAGTCCAACAAAACTCGAACTAATCTTCGTGGATCCCCAATAAGGCAACTGTGACTTCGACGCTCATCTCGCCCGCATTTCAAGACGCACTGCAAGAAGCGGTAATATTCAAAGTATAAACTCCATAGCAATGAAGCCGCCATTTATAAGGAAGGCCAGCACTCAAAAAGGTCGCCCCGAACGCTTTCAATTTCCGTAAGTCAGCATTAAAGACGTTCACACCTTTCCAAGAAAATCGGTCGAATGGCCGTGACGTTGTTGTTTCACTCGTTGACGAAGTTCAGCCCACTCGCGGTCAGTCAGACCACCGGTGAGTCGATCACCAAAGTTAAGACGCCACTGGCCACAACGCCTCCGAGCCCACAGCCACTTTGACGAGTTCGTCTACTCCGCACAGATCACGCTACTCCGAGGAGTCGATCACCAGCTACATCGCCATCTCGCCACGCCCGGAGCCCAAAGAAACCCACTCGACGTAGTTCATCTTACTCGCACAGTCACGCTTACTCCGAGGAGTCGACTAGCCAGTTACATCGCCACTCTGGGCCACGGGGCCAGCCGAGCCTGAAGAAATACTTTGACGAAGTTCGCTTTACTTTCACTGTGTCACGCTACTCCGAGGAGTCGATCATCTCGTGCCGATATCGCCACTCAGCCTTACAATGAGCTCAAGAACCACTGAGACAGTTCGTTTACTCAGATGCGTCACGCTTACCCGAGAAGTCGATCACCTGAAGAGATCTAATTTACTACCTAAGGCCGGAGCCTGAAGAACTCACTTCGAAACAGTTCACGTTTGACTTACATGCCAGCCATGCGTACTTAGAGTCGATCAATCTCCAGTAAATCACCGACGAGAGCACAACAAACAGATTGACGGTACTCAACGATTCTATGCCACTGCGCCTGAAAGTGAACGCAGAGCCATATTTTTAACTCAAGCAACCAAATGACGGAAGCACGTGAGGCTCGCATTGACGAGCTCAACGATTCTGGCGACAGCCATGCAAATGGTAGGAGCCTATTTTTAACTCAGTAACCACCGACGAGTACGCGCAAACAGACGACGAGCTCAAACGACTTAATACGTGCCATGCCCTGGGAGCCATTTCCCCAATCAGGCAAACCACCGGACGGATACGCTATGAGCTCGCATTTGACGAGCTCAACGATTCTGCAAGGCCGTGCCATGCAAATTTTAGGGAGACATTTTAACCAGTAAACATGTCGCTCTTTGATCCCGCCTCGACCGTAGGCTGGGCGGATCCGAACTCAAGTCCGGCGCGAGACTATCTATCTATATACTATATAATCGCGATCGACCTCATATCGACTGCTTCTTTCTCGTGAGCTGCACTTCAGACTGGTGGGCATACAAAATAATTTCGTATAACAAAATCATTTATATATATATTAAAATAACTACCAACGAGTGGTGTCCATCACAATCTATACACATACATGTAGTCCCATCTACTTATACGTACAATTTTGTATTGGCAAAACATCGTAGATCAGGGAAGGCCAATGGGTGGAGCACCTATCTCCGAGACGCGCCTGCTTTTATGCTTCATGGAATGTCCCGGGCCCTCTATCCTTGTCTTCTCCGCTCCTCCCGTACCTACACTCCGATTGAATGACCAAAGCGTTTTTACTTTTAATAGGAACATAAGCATGGACAAATCACCAATGGTGACCGTCACGTTTATACATATGCATATATATATCTAAACATATTTCTATAACGTAATTCCTTAATATCCATATTCTTATATCGCATGTCAATCTTTTCTATTATGTTCTATGTTTTTAGCATCCCTTTATTTATACTTTTCGTATTCCTATTCGAGTACTTTACATATTCCTATACTTTCAATTCCTGCGGTTCATCTTCACGCTATATATGTCTTTTCAATGTTCCTATTCTCATTGTTATACATAAGAGAGTCCGCTAGTCTATGTTTTTTTCATCTTCTGCTCGCGATTTATCGTGATTCTTCATTTTCATACTTGTATCATATTGTATATACTCTTCCTATAATAGAGTAGGTGTGTTCATCTTGTACTTTTATATCCTTTGCGATTACGCATCATTCTATACTTCATATACATTTTTACGCTCTTATTCTATCTATCCTATACTCTGTGTTTTTGAAGCACTTTTATTACTTTTCTCTGTGTTCATATACTTATTTTCATATCAATTTATACCGTACTATTTGATCTTGTAATTGTTCAGACTTCTCATCGCATAGCAAGGTTATGCTTCTCATATCAGTCATATATCTTCTATACATATCATTCCTTTTGGTTTCATGTTCAGAACATCTTAAATAGTTTTATTATCGAAACTATGTGTACCCGAAAGTACTATCACTGTACGAGGCAAAGACTCTCGTCCGTTAATACCGAAGGTATCATCATCTATTTGAGACGCTGGACTCCAAGTGTCATATGCTACCTGCACTCGGCTGTACTATTATCACCGTGGATAAGCATGATCTCTCGTCTATCAGGTGACCATGCAAATAATTCGATCCAAACGGATCTATACTCACTCCACCCAAACTAGGCCTCGAGATCTGCTTCTATGAATAGTGCTTCAAAGAATCAGATCTTCCCCTATAGGCATGCCTATCTATCCCTCTACCAGTCCTAGCGTACAATCACTTTATTACATTTTTCTCAGACATATCTCATAAAGCATGAAATAACCATTGTTATCATATTTGCTTATGCATATATACTATCGTTACTTTACTCGTATTAGTTCCCTTATAACTTTAGTTTCACATTTCTCAGTTTCCTCATATATATATATAATATGTATATATTCATATCTTTTCTATCATTTAAAGTTCTTTGCCTGATCATATTTCTATGAATGCATCTATGCACTCTCAGATTCATATTATTCATATATAGCTTTCTTATATTCATATCTCTTTATATCATTTATACATTTCTATCATGTTTTAGCTATTTTTGTACTTTCTATATTCCTATCATAGGCTTTACTCATCTCACATTTTCATATATGTACCCTATCATTTATGTACATGTTCTCATTCCTATGCTTTGTCATCTTTTGCTTATCTCTATCGTTTTATCATTTATGTCTTTCTATCATATGTTCCTAGCGTGTTCCATCTTTATTCCTTTCTTGTGATGTCATATCTTATACTCACACTTACGATTCCATCATGTGTCTAGCATGTTCCATCGATTCATTTAAGTATATCTAATATATAATCCTCTATTATACACTTTAGGTCTTCATCATTTAATCTTACATCTTATGACATGTTCCCATTATATCTATCATATTTTGCATGACTTATACCTATCATATCTGTTCACATATTCCTATACCTTTCTATACTTGTACATTATGCAACCTATGTATTCTTATTCTTCTATGAATCTACTTTATTTAGAAATTAATCCAACTATTAACTGGATCCTCCAAACTAAATTATGTCATTTTCATGCCAACTAGTCATTTTACCGATTTTTCTAGTGACAGTTTGTATTACTCATTTTTCCTCAAGTGGGAGGCTTAACTTTATATTTTGACACATCTATGTCCTATAATAATTTAAAAGCTATGTGCTAAGGGTTCTATTCCAACCGGAATCACCCACCGAGCACTGAACTTCCGTTACGTCCGAAATAACCCTACTTCTTATGTTCAACACCGAAACTTAATTTGGTTTGCACATGGTCCCACTTCGAGTGATTTTGGGCCAATAGATTCATAATTTGACGATGTATATTTCTATATAGATTAGTTTTCCTTGAAGTCTATTTTAATTTGGCTACTTGAATAACTCAAATCGGATAAGAAATGAGCAAGTTATGGCCAAAATACAAAAATCGTCAAACTGAAAACGTATCAGGTACTCGGTGATACCCAATATGTACTGTACATGCTTGGCCAAAATGACCAGGTAATCAAAGTGTACCGGTACAGTTCAAAGTAAAATTCTGCATGACACCCGAAATGCCCAAATTGTGTGTTTTTCTCCCATTTTCCATAAGGTGTTTCAAACCCCAATCAACTCTATACCTCATGAACACTTCAAGACCACTTCAAATTCATCTTATGATCACTTCTCTACTCAAATCCTCTTTCAATTACATATATTTCCTTCAAAATTTCATGAATTTTCCCCATTAATAACTCTAATAAGGGTCACAACCCATACTCAAGTCAAACTCAGGATTCGTTAGGGTTTATTCTAACCCTAGCTCAATTACTCGACATTTAACCATGAATCCAATCTGGGTGGGAATTCTATACTCATTGTGACTCTTTAAGGTTTTATCCACCTTACTTTCCATGATTATCGCTTAGAATGAAACCCTAAAAGAAAAACCCTGAAGCCTGAGACAACTAATAACTATACAATTGCATGGAAACCATTCAAAGCTCTAAAAGCCATGAAGTTCCTACCTTTGATCTTAGCTTCGTCATCTCCTTCCTTCCTCTTCCTCTTCTCCTTTCCTCTTCCTCTTTCTTCTTCTCTCTTTCTCTTCTCCCTCTCTATACTTGGCTTCTCCTCTCCCAAATGAGACCGACCTTGGTCTTTAAAACCCACGTTGTAATATGCCTGCCTCCAAAACCATACTATAGTTAAGTTTGCTTTATTGCAATTTCTAAATTCCTTTCTCTCTCTTTTATTGTCTCACTCTTAACTTACACACATATCAATTCATCCCATCTTTTCACACTCTCTTATAATTGTAACTTATTCTATTTATGCCATTTATATCCTCAAGTGTTAAATGCCCACTTTACTCCCTTTGTCTCTAATATGCATTTCAAAATTCTTTCTTGTTTTATTTCCTAAAATCTCTATTAATTTTTAATATACTCCAAAAAGTCCAAAACTGCTAGTGGTATATTTCTGGGTGTTAGCAACTCACCTATTACACAACAGCCGCATTGGACACTCAACGATTCTACACAGCCATGCACTGGGGGAGCCATTTCTAACTCATGCAAATCCGCCGGACGGAGGACGCGAACAAAGACGGACGAGCCTCAACGATTCTACAGCCGCGCTCTAGAGCCGTTTAATCAGCAAACTGGCCGACGGAGCACGAAGCAGCCCGCATCGACGAGCGCCTTAACGACTACACGCGCCATGCAGCTCTATGAGATACTGCACAAGATCACACAGACCGCATTGACGAGCTCAATGATTCATACTGTGCCATGCACTTGGGGAGCTATTTCAACTCTCGGGTAAATCGCCGACGGAGC
This sequence comes from Tetrastigma voinierianum, assembly GCA_016808115.1. Classification (NCBI taxonomy): domain Eukaryota; kingdom Viridiplantae; phylum Streptophyta; class Magnoliopsida; order Vitales; family Vitaceae; genus Tetrastigma; species Tetrastigma voinierianum. The sequence goes on along the minus strand of JAEQBH010006368.1, from coordinate 226,917 downwards.
ACGGCACAGATTAAGAGCTCGAGACCGATTCTATTAGCTGCAGTGTAAAAACATGGTATTTCAATCCAGTAAATCAAATTTGATTGAGTACAAGAAACATATTGACGAGTCATTAACGATTCTACAAAGCATGCGCCTTAGAGCCATATTTCAACTCAGTGCAATCGCCGACGGAGCACAAAGAGCCGCGACGACGAGCCTGAACGATCGCCTACACAAAGAAGAAATGGAGTCATTTAACTCAGTAAATCCGCCGACGGAGCACTGGGCGAAATGTGTGATTGACGAGCCTAACGATTTTACACAAAGCAGGCAAATTTCTCAGATTTATTTCAACTCAAAAGAAATCAGCCGACTAGAAGATACACCATCGACTGTGCCTCAACGACTTATTACTGCACCATGCACCTCAGAGTCATTTCCCCCCAACTCGTGCAAATCAACCGATGCATCAAGAAATTTCAACATCTCAACTCAGCGCCTAATTCGCACCATGCAAACAAGAAGTCATTCAAATTAAGAAGAACTAAAAGAGCACAAGTAGAGGCGATGAAAATGAGGTGGCAAAAATGAGATTCATCAAGCGATTGCTATTATATGTTTCGGGCCCAGCCCAACAAAAAAAAAAAAAAGGCATAAAGCCGAGTATCACAGTAAGATACGCATTTGAGATTAGCACCCAAGGAGATGCTTACCCAGGAAGAAGGGAGTGCCTCACGGGTGCCTGCCTCTCCGTGATAAATTAGGAAGAGAAGGACCCCTTCATCCTCCTTTGGGTCACGGAAGGTCAAAGTTAAAGTCCATGCCTGGTCAGCAAGTAATGTTCCTTCCTCTCGAAAGGCGAGCCACCCAAAACCCATTGATTGGAAGCCAATTCTCGCCTTCCAATAACTTCGTCCCGCCGAGCCACCACAGCTATTTGCCGATGGAGATCCCCTGACGGCTGTGGTCCCGCCGATTAATTCCCCATTCAGCGCTCCACCAGCCGAATGCCCGTTAGCCCGCGACGCAGAGCCCTGGCTCAACAACGCCGCCTTATCACGAAGATCGCCTGATCGCACGGCGTTCTTCCTTAGACTCTCAGCTCGACGGGACGCGGAAAGCTCGCCCCTAACCATTTGAAAGTCTACACGGGCGTGACGCAGCCTGGCCCAAATTTCCATCAAGTCGACCCACGCAGCCCCTCAAATCATCCCTCGAACCTCCCGGCTCGCCGGTCGCCTCAAGCCATTCCTCGCCTCGCCACTCTACCGTGCACGAGCCGGCGGTATGTTTCAGATCGACTCAGCCCACTCCGCTCTCTACTATATGCTACACCCGGGCTCAGCATCCCGCCGCCAGATGTAGGGAAGCCACCGCCGAGAGAAGCCCGGGTCACAGCATGACCTTCATTATTTGCGGCCTTTCCAAGGCCAAACCCTTCAAATGAGTAGCCACCCGCACATCCAAAGATAGAATCAACATCCAACGCAAAGCTCAAACCATCTTCAAAATAGAGCACAACATGACAAGGTACAAAAACTTACTTACACTTCTGAGAGATATGGCTGTGCTCATCAATCCAGGCAATATGAACCGACCTCTTAAGATCGTAATCCTTAAGAATAGACAAGACTGGCGCCGCCATGAAAGCTCGGCATCGAAGTAAAGAACTCCGTCTCCCGCCAACCCCGGGGTCTCCTGACATCTTCCTCCCCTCGCCTTCCTCCTTTCGAGAAGGCGACTTTAACCTTCTTCACATGGTTCCATACTGTGGTATCGGGGCGTGATCGCTAAGGCCGCCTCAACGGCCCCACCCGAGGGATCCTCTGCCTCTGCAGCAGACCCTGAATGGGATCGCGAGCTCAAAACTAGGAGCTTTCATAATCCGCCCCGATGAGCGGATACGAGAGGACGAGAAAAGATGAAGATGCCCCCAACTTCGGAACTTTGACCAAAGCCGACCTATCTTTCTCAACAGTACGGTAGTTTTTCGCTTCTACTCCGGTTTCCGAGACACACATTCCAACTGGCCAACAGCCTCCCTGGCTAGGAAGGAAGAGAGGGCCCCAACCAGAGGAACTTTTATATAGTAGAAGACATACCCGGTGAGCAAATAGACGAGTGGACTTCGAACTCGATGCAATGAACATCCGACTTGATCAACTCCGTGTAAGGACGAGAAAGACACTCAGCCAACGCTAACGCCATACTAAGTATTCAACGCGCCGAGATCACCTGAGCACCGGTGTGCTACGTGTATTTAGCATTTAATCGAGATGCCTAGTGACCTCACACACAAGTACATAACCAAAAATAATCGAACACTCACGAAGATTCTCAGTCTGGGCCACCTAACGCCTGCAGTTGGCCGCGCCCTTCGCTGAGAGGATCATACTCCCAACGCGTCGCTAATGAAGAAGTACCGCCCTTCCACACGAAGCGGGAGGAGTGGAAGATCTAAATCTCTGTATGAGCAAGCGCTCAACGCCTAGAAAATAAAGAAAGCCTGAACGCTTCTTCAGTTAAAAGGTAAAGGTGCTATGTTTGGGGACACCAAGCCCCGCCCCTAAAGAAAACCGCAGGGACTAACCAAAATAATTTCAAACTATCAGCAGCGAGTTGAGCGACACACATTGAAATGCCGCAAAACCCTTTTTATGAAGCGGGATGCGTAGGGAAGCCAAGACCGTTATCGAAGGCCACTAAGAAACATCCACCCATCCAGAAAGCGTAGTCCACATGTGGTCAAAACGCTGTGACCACACCCGAACGCCAAAGTGAGTCGATAACGCCTGCAAGATGGCCCCGTATGAAGGATCGACCTTGCTAGGTCCCACAAGCAGTGATGCCGAATCTAAGATCTCGGGATATTCCGACCAGTAGAGCGATCAAAGTTCTCACTTTCCTTCTCAGCTTTGGCCCAAGGGAAGCAGGAGGCACCCTGAGCATCTCGGTACCAACACCGACCAAACGGCTGAGACACCGCCAGCCTGCCTGAACCAAAGAATAGCCAAAGAATCACCATCGATACGTTAAAAGAAGAAGAACGACCGACCATAATGAAAAAGTGGATAATGAAAACAAAATTGCCACTAACCCAAACAACTCGCCTTATCGCCTCGAAAAGAAATCAAAGAAAACAAAGACAAAGGAATTCGTAAATACGATTTAAAAGATTATCCCAAGAAAGACAATGTAGAAAGACTTCCGCATAAAAAGGCCGCCGTAAGATCAAGAGAGTAAGTGAAGTCCGTAACTCGCTTGGCAAAGAAGTCCCGTGAGCAAAGGGCATGCTGCACTGTGAGAGTCCAAAGAAAACAAAGGAAACCGGGAAGGAATAGAGAAATGAGCCCTAAAACCGAAGAGTCACCACACACAAGACAAAATGACTCGCGACCAAGCCCAATTAATCCAAACCCGAAAGGTGACGGAAGTCAGACCGCCAGACACGCATGTTCCTCGCCCACGCACACTTTACAATGGGCGGTCAGGGGGCAACCGATAGGGTTCGAAAAATAAGGCTCACAGCCCACTCCGCGTGCCCAAGAAAGAGGTCACCTTAACAAAACATCGGGGGCGCTCGTCCAGCCGAACCCCAAGGGAGCAGATGATGCCCATCGGAGCATTTGGGGGCCTTCGCGCCAACATTCAAAGCTCTCATGCCAGCACTGTGCACAAGTGGCCCAACCCGACGCCCAAAGACCACCATGGTCTCCCACATATACGTAAAATAGAATAAATTCCACACATATTATTCCAAGTCCACCAAATCTCACCAATAAGCGAAAAGAAAAGACACACAGATCAACATCAAATCTGATCCCCCAATAAAAGGCAAGACATCCCAAATAACCGGCTTCTTTCTATATCCATCACCAAACTGGAGCATCGATAATAACAAAGAATACCCCATCCAACGCGGAAACAAATCCTAATCACCATCAAACCCATTCAACATCTACTATAAATAAAGGCCAACCCATCAGCGAAAAGCCGCACGCTAAAACAGATACGCCAATACTGCCAGCCTAAGCAGCTTCTTTTCCCCGTAAAGAAACTAACTTAGAGATCAAGGGCCACTTCGCAAATGCTCCTCGCCGAACTCTTTCATTCTTGCTTTTGCAAAGGAGTTTATACCTCTCAAACCCCAGTCAGTGAAACCGTACTCTCGCAACGATCCTACTTCAATTCGCATATCCCAGATCCCATCGTCTGGCCCACCAAGAGCCTCGATCCTGGCCCAACTAAGTTCCCATGCTACGCTTCCAAATTCTGGGCCTAAATAAAAAGATCATCACTCTATAACTTTTTTCTGTTCATTGGAATTACTTTGACTTTTTCTAATTTATTGGAATTACTTTGATTAGCTTTCAAACCATTTGGAGGCTAAAGGTTTATTCTTAAATGGATTTCATTAGCTGAAATATAAGCTGAATTTAATGATCGGAACAAAGGCCAATTCTCATCCACAGAAAAAGTTTCGCGACGTGGAAAATTCTCCCTCATGAAATAACAAACTACTATTGCAATACATTTATGGTGTTAGACCCCACACAGAGAGAAATTGAGCTATCTCTCATGATTGAAATGATAGATCATATATGTAGTTAAGTTAAAATGGACGATATTTTCTTTAGCATAGGTAGGTGAGGGTTGATTATTAATCTTTAGCATAAAGTACTAATATCTTTCAAACAAAGAAAGCTATAGTTTAACTTTTCCGTATTTTCGTAATAAAAAAATATATTATAGAAGAAGATCATAGAAGGAATTTAAACGCTACGTTTAGGTAAATATTTAATTAAACATTTATTTTTATAAGCATTTAGATAAAAACTTTTATCAAAGTACTTTTTATTTAATAAGTTATTTATGTTTTGATATATATATTTTAAAAAACACTTATATATTATTTTATGGTGTTTGAATGCATTATCACACAAACATTTATAAGATTAAAATTACAAGACCATCATAAATAAGTATTTATCATAATTCTTTAAAAATTTAAAAATAGCTAAAACCAAAGAACTAAAAATTAATATTATATATATCATGAAACCATGATAAATTAAAATAAAGTAAAAATTACTATATATTGAAAACAATTATCATTCAAATTTAATATCTAGTATAAAAATAAGCACGAACCAATCTCTCATTTTCACTTTGTTTCATATGAATCAAAGAGATTATAAAACTAAAATATTCTATATTTTTTATTCATTAAAATCTTTGGGACGTTTTCTATAAATCGGATCGCCACGTACTGGGCTTTAACCTCATAAATTTATTTAAGACGCATCAGACGTTGTTCTCTTTGAAATTCTCGAGACGTGGGTTTTTAAGCCGATGCAGATTCTACCTAATATAAATAAAAATTATATATCACACTAAATATTTATCTATAATTTTATTTAATAATAAATCAAACATCACTAATGATTCCCCATCATCACAAAAATTTAAGTTCGAAATTAAATAAACACTCATGAATCTACATCAAATTCTAAATCAAGAAATCAGAATCAACATCATTATTTCCATCATCACTGATTTTCTTATTTTTTAATTATATGTCATGCACTTTTTACTATTTTTTACATAATTTTATGTTCTTATTTTTTACATAATTTTGTAAATTTCATTTCTATTTTTTCATTATTTTGCACTCTTTTTTTTTCCTATTTTACATGAATTTTCAAAATTTAATTATTTTTTACATACAATTATTTGATTTTTTTTCCTATTTTTAATTTTTTTTTAAAAAATGTTACATCTTTTATTGCCATTGCTTTTTTCTAATTTTCTTTAGCTTTTTTCAAAAAACTTTCCTAGTTTACATAATTTGTCATAATGAATAATTTTGTTTTTAGGCTTTCATACATGAAGCTATTTAAATGTTTTCAAAATAGCTTATGCAAGAATCATGTGCTATTTTAAGCTCCTCAAAATAATTATTAGTTTTTACTAAAAGTACTTATAAAAAATAAGTTCAATAAACTATAAATAAGCTCTTCAACACACCTTGAAACTGCTTAGGAATGATTTCAAGCTAGCTAACATATTAAAATTTGTATATTACTAATATATGCATTTCAAGCCAACATTGCACTGATCATACAAAAATAAAGTTTTAGACCACAGCCTGTGATTAATAAGTCTGTGAATGTGCCATAAACTGATTGGTTATCCTCATGGCCGTAGAGCCTCAACTGAACTCACTTATAATGACAAACCTGTTCCCCCGCGTGTCTGTATCAAACTCAGCTCGCTGGCCCAACTTAGACGAGTGGATAATCCGTTGGACTCGCTGAGACATACAGAGTGAAAGCACCCATTCAAGGATCCAGGAATATCACTTATGGAAGAAGATCCCCATACCATTTTCTTAATTAATCCTCCTAAACATTCACTGAAGTGAAGAAAAGATTCCCCACCACGGGGAAGACGCTTATCACTGGCCCAACACGAAAAGTCACGCGATCATCCACTATAAACATCGATAATCCTCACCACCAAAGGCAGCACAAACATAATGCCACTCACTGAATCAATTCTTTCCTTCCGTAAAAAAGAAACCATCTATAAAATGAGGCCCGTGAGGCACACCCGATCATCCTTTCAAACAGCAGTTTCAGTGCCACATCCAAACCCAACAAATTCAAAGTCAGTACAACTCTATGTAAGCTCCAAACAAAGATTATAGAAAAAGTAACTACCGGGTCACGTTGCCTCAGGAACAACTGCTCTCTACAAATAAACTGACTTCTACAGTGGGATCATGTCAACTTAAACATGAGCAAGAGGTCACGCCAACCACCCGGGAGGACACAAGATCACAACAGACGATGTTTGATACCCAGAACTTTGGAGATGCTCCCAGCCTCTTATGTCGCTAGCAATAAGATGGAGGCCCTCCGCCTTTCGTTCAATTAACGCCCTGCCGAGGGAGTTAGGTGGAACTCAACAGATAAAACACCACAAAGAAACAAGAGGCCCACAGCGTCAAGTAATACCATACTGTTAGGAGATGAACAAAACACCCTCACGCCCCAGACACCCAATGAGATTAGAAAACAGCCAAACTCAGGGCATGATCCCTACGCACTTCCGAGATTCGTCGCAACGGCGAAACACCTTGATTTGGGACCATGGAGGTGAAGAGTCGACCCCTCATCGCAGGAGCGAGGAACGATCTTGGGATAAATGGCTCCAAAGATATCCAATAAGAGCTCGTACCACATGAATAGGAAGGCCATGCAGAAAGTTCGAAGCCCTAGTCTCCAGTGGACGCCTCCAGCGATAGCAACCAAATCCCCATACGGCTGAAGGGCCACACTCCCTCTCCCCAACAAAGTTCGTAATGTCACGATCAAAGCCATGATTAGAAAGACCCCATAGACCACCTCAACACCCAAGGGGGTGAACTGGGCATGGAGCCGCATGGATACTAAGATTCTCTTGAGATGGGAGCCTTTGCCATCACGCTTAAAGACTCAAATTTTTGGTGTGGTTCAACAGCTCCCACAAATTCAATCTCATCCGCTGAACTCTCCATTGCTTTAACCCCCACTTCATCGAGTCCTGACACTGGAAGCCGAGCTACCACCTATCGATCGTAAACTGCTGGGCCCTCTCAAGAAAACCTGAGGTCCCATCCGTAGGTTCAACTCTTGAAATCATTAAGGGTGGACATCTCGGATGAAAAATTCGCCATCACCACCTTTATAGTCGAGCTAGGCATACAATCCAAAGACCTAATGTTCTCCATCTCGAAAAACCCTCAGGCAAGCATGGTCGAGGTGCTCGCCAAAGCCGAAAAAAGCATCAACGAGAGATCCTTATGTCCAAGCTGTGGAAGCTTCCAAAGGAGAAAAGCAAGCACAGAAAGCGAGATCGAAGCCCCAAGAGACACAAGAGACAGAGATGTGAGATATTCATCTCAATGGCTATGCAGGAAAGATGCAGATCATCTCCTGAAAGAGAAAAGAGATAACGTTAGGGACCGCCAGTCCACCCTAACCCAAGCCGCAGTCACATTCCACCTCGCCAGCCTCATTCCCGATCGCCCTTTCTGTAGATCTCAAGTAAGTCTGAGTACGAGGTGCAAAAGATGAGAAGTTTTAAGATGGCCATCTCGTATGAAGACGAATCCTGTAAATTAAAAGAGACATGACCAAGTACATTGCGATTCCATAGACCAATGAGCATCGAACTAAGGATCAGATTCAATTGAAAGAAATCACCTTGATCCGACATAATAATCTCCGTCGTTACATGGCTCCCGAAGATCGGAACCGGACACCTCCTCCACCAATTGTCACCAAATCCGTCGAAGATCAACAACCCTAAGAGAGATCATCATTTCCGGGGTTCATTTACGATGGGAGTCTAGCCAAAGAAGGAAGGTTCACCCACGCAACTTTCATATCATAGGAGACACTAGAGGTGCAGGCCGTGTCCAAGCTCCCCATACAGATACCAATAATAACCTTCTGATTTAACCTGGAAGGCTGCCAACACCCCCATGATGACCACAGAGAAGGCCCGTCGGTGCCAATAAAATACCCACAGGTCCCGATCAACAACTGCTTCGGGCCAACATCATCTTCACAGCCTGCAGATTTGACAAATGGGCATTGGAAGGGAGGTGTCGAACCCAGAACCCCACTTAAGGGGATTCTCCGAAGAGAGAGTACTACCCCTAGGATCAGTACAACTGGTGCTCACTCTAGGAGACCCCCCATGCCAAGCCACAACGACGATAAAATTTCATGTTGGAGGCCCCATCTCCAGATATAATATAAGCATATCAAAGCTCTCACGCCATAAGGGCCATCCCCTTCCGCCATCATATGGTGCTCACTCCCTGCAGAGAATCCGGGTAGAAAGGCCTGAGGAGACCATCGAATAGCCCGGGAGTGCTACTTGGTGTCAATGAAGTGTAAATTGAAGTCGAGACATTCACACACGAATGAGAGCTCGGAGCATGAGAGACGAATCGGGACACCGACTAACACCCCTCGTAAGTTCGGAACCAAGACAACTTGACAACTACCGCAACACCTCGCCACATTAGATCCAAGCTAAGACGGACAGACCTTCTCATCCACTTCTTAAAACAAAATGTGGACGTATTCTCTTGGAAGCAAGAGGACATGGGAGACTCAATGCTAGCCATCACCCACAAGCTAAATGGGCTGGGTCCTCCTTCAAACCTGTCAAACATAAAAGAAGAAGCTTCGCCCCAAAGAGGCAAAAGGCGATCAACGAAGAGGTCAGCAAACTCCTCCAAGCCCGAGCTATCCGGGAAGTAGATTACCCCGACTAGCTGGCTAACTTAGTTCCTCACGCCCGATTCCCATCCGACTGACGGCTGGATCCGAACCAGTTCCGAGGCGAGATCGAACCGGGACTCTTTACTCGCTTAACAGGACATTGGTATATCCAAGTCTTATAATATATCAACATTATATACAAAAGTCCAAAATAAAGCTACCACCGTAGTGGTGTTTACAGTGTCACACATATACAGTACTGAGTCCCATTTACATATTCAAAATTATACAATTACAATTAATGATCGTAGTGCTTAACCTACAAGTGATTTAACCCCTACTGTGTGTCATTCCGAAGAACGCTTAAGTTCCTGACATCTTCTCTCGTATTCCGCTGCCCGATTAAAACCCGTGCTGCTTTACGCTAGTGGGAACATATATAATATGCATGTACACATTTATGTTCAAAGATATAACAATAATGTATATCAATTTCATGCATTCATATCATGGACTTAGGCTAAGTACTTATGCTTATAACTGGATTATGCTTATTCGGAAATCAGAGTTACGTAACTTATTCTATTCAGAAATACCCGTATACATGTGACTGTAACAATACACCTTCGTTTCCTCTTATCTATTATTCAGTTATTATCATATAACTATTTGAATACCTAGACCAGTTATACTAAAAGTGTAAGACAAAGACAATAAGAACCGGCTACTTACATAAAGTATGGAAGTGCCATAGCACAAAGCAGACTGCCGAGTATCGAATTGTGAGTGCCGTGAGCACTAATCGTGACAGGAGTGTCAGAGCACTTAATGTAGACAGAGTGCCGTATAATTCTAACAGACAGAGGCCGTAACACTTCTACCGTGAGTACCGGGCATTCAATCAGGAGTGCCTGAGACCGATCAGAGTACCGGGCAGCTTAATCGAGTGCCGGAGCACTAATCGTGACAGAGTGTTGCGCTCATTTAACCGGTCTTAGGCGCTAACAGGTGAAGAGTTCAGCAACTTACTATCTTATAATAGGTATTTCTTAGCCATTGCCATTATGTGTCTATGACATATTGTATTTCACGCTCATGGTCACGTGTTTACTGCTTTTATATTTGCGTCATATTTATGTTTCATGAACACAAATTTATACATTTTGCATTTCCTATATTTTCATGTTATTGGTTGTATGGCATTTCATATACTTGTAATAAAGATAATGCCTATGTATTCACACACACACATCATTCATGCGTATTCTAGTCCCCTCTTATGAATCTATTTTACTTAGAAATTAAATCATTCCAATTGATCATCCAAACTAAAGTTATGGCATTTTCATTCCAAACTAGTCAATTTACTCGATTTTACCCGAGGGACAGTTTGAGGCCATTCTCATATATTCCAGTGCCTTGACCTATTTGGTACCAGTTCTTTATACTCCTTAAATCTAGTGTGCTAAGGGTTCTCCAACTCGGAATCACCCAAACGGAAAGCATCAAAACTCAAGATACGCCTCGAAACAATCCTGACACACGGCGGATCAAAAACCATAGAAATTGGCTAGAATATGTTCTAATTTCGAGTGAATGTCAGTCACTTAGAGTCAGAATTTGACGATGTCTATTTCTGGATGTTTGGTTCTCCTTGAAGTCTAGTTTAATTATCCACTTGAATCACTCAATTCGAATAAGAAATGAGCAAGTTATGGCTAAAATAATGAACACTCAGTCAAAGTTAGGAGTAGAAAATTTAAGATAAAGTTCGACCTGAACTCTAAGACAAAGTCAATAAACGACACTTAACCCAAACCTGCTCCTAGCATACCTCTAACCTATACTGGTACAGGTCTTCTCGGGACGACCACAGAGATGGTAGTTTTCTCCCATTTTTTCATTTTGCTACCCAATACCCTACCTATACTTTCCTATGTTCCATGATCAAAACCCCATTCATGAATTCCTCCCAAAACAATCATTATAACATGGGTTAGTAACCCATACATAAAACCAATTATAAAGGTTACTTAGGGTTTGTTCTAAACCCTAACTCAATTACCATGAATCCCTCCTCAAAATGAGATTGGTACTATCTTGTGCCATTTAGAGTTTTACCAACCCTACTTTCAAGAAAACCCTTGGTTACGATGAAACTTAACAACCCTAGGTTCGGGGCAAGTCTCCTAATATACATCACTGTACTGGGACCACATAACTTGGAGAATTCCATTCAAAATTCATAGTCCCATACCTAACTTTGCTTCTCCTTCTTCTTCTTCTCTTCTCCTTCCTCTTCTTCTCCTTCCTCTTCCTCTCCTTCCCGTAGACTTCTTGTTTGGAGACCAAAATAATGCATTTTTGGTCTCCCACATCTATTTGTAATGAAACTTTATGTTATTTAGTTTTTAGTCCTCCAATTCTTGACCATTTGTATTTCAATTTCCTTTTATTGTATTTTGGCCTCTAATCTTCTTAATCCATATCTTATGCCCCTTATTTAATTTCATACTACTTTACTCTTGGGTAAATTCCTGGCTTTATAAATTCAGCTCGCTAGCTACTTTACTAAAATTCTCAATTTATCTAATAAATACCCTAACATGTTGAAAACAACTAGGTATATTTACGCTTCGCCAAAAGGAAAATGGAAAATGGTGACTCTGCATTGATTTTACTGACGTCAACCGAGCCTGCCCGAAAGACAACTTTCCCCTACCTCGGATCGACCTCATAGTAGACGCCACATTTGGCCACGAGCTCCTTAGCTTCATAAACGCTTTCTCTAACTACAACCAGATCAGAATGGACCCCAACAACCAGGAGAAGACCCTTCAGGACCGGGACAGGGATGGGCTGTTATCAAAGTGATGCCTTTGGGTCGGTAAACGTAGAGCCACTTATCAGAGGCTAATAAACAAGATGTTCCAGAAACAGATTGGTACATCCATGGAGGTGTATATAGATGACATGTTAGTGAAGTCAGCCAAGGCAGGGCTCCACGTCAACCATCTAGCCGAGGCGTTCCAAGTCCTGAAGGACTGCAAGATGAAGTTAAACCCAACCAAGTGTGCTGAAGCCTTCAGTGGAAGTCTGCTCTATAGTCAACAACCGTGGAATATAGGCAAATCTAAAAATAAGAGCCAGGGCTGATGGCGCCCTCAAACACTAAAGAAGTTCAACACCTAACCAGGAGAATAGCCGGCGCTCCGTGATCATAGTAAGGCTTCCCTCTTCCAACAGAAAGGCCTCCATCAGGATATCCCACCTGTGAGGAGGCGTTCACTGCTGAAAACCCACAGCCTCCCTCCCCATTCCGGTAAGCCCCTCCCAGGGAGAACCCTCACGCTCCACTTTAATCGCTTCGATTCGACTAGTGCCTCGCCCCGGTCGAGAATCCGGACAAAACGCACACGCTCTATTATCAGCCCAAGCCCCGAGAGGCGAGCAGAGGAAAAATTCAAGATGGAAAGCCTGTTTGAATACAGCGACCACTCGCCGTATATCTCTCACATACCCAAGCCCACACTATCAAAATTTCAACAGAACACCCGATGAAGCAAATATTGCACAAACCAGAAACCTCTAGAAGACTAGTGAAATGGGTTATAGAGCTGAATGAGTTCGACATTAGGTACAAGCCAAGAATCGCGGTCAAAGGGCAAATTATGGCAAATTTCATCATGGAATTCACCTCGGCAGAGCCTACTGAAACCGCCGAGCTCACATTCAACCTCCCCATCCGAGAGGTCAGTTCCGCGGACGGGCCGCCAATGCCCACTTTAAGTGGAGCAGCTTGATTTCGAATTCTCCTTGATGGGATCTGATGGAATATGTACCAAATTCGGATCTCCGTGCCTCCAACAACGGTCGAATATGAAGCCAGCTATCAGCTGACTAAACTCTCACTTTAATCTACGGAGGCCGATCAACTAAAGGTATGCAGCGATTCTCAGTTGGTGGTAAAATAGATAGAAGATGACTACGAAGCGAAAGGCGAAAGGATGATCCATTATCTCAAGAAGGTACGCGAGTTGCTCAAAAAATTTTGTGGCTGCGTTCAGCTCGACATTCCAAGGATGTAGAATTCACTGGCCATTAATCTTCTTGGGGCCTAAGCCAGCAATCCGGCCGGTCAAGAAGAAGATTCGACAGACGGTTCCGGGCCGAGCACCTCATGGAACCTTCAATAAGCCGCCAACAACGATCGCAGTAGTCCTCCCAAGAACGAATCTCACCGAAATGATTTGATCCCATTTGGGACTATCTATTGAACGGGTTATTGCTGCTGATCCTGGCGAAGCATCTAAAACTAAGAGCAAGGTCGGGCTAGATTCACTTTTGCAGGACCCTCATAAACAAGGTTTTTCCAAGACCCCTCCTCAAACGGCAGGGAGTTAATATGCCTGACTACATACTTAGAGAGGCGCATCGATGCATCCGCAAGAACCATATCGAGCCTCTGCCTGGTAGGAAAACCCTTAGGCAAGGGTATTATCGCTCCACGATGCTCAAAGATGCCACGTAACTAGTTAGAAAGTGCAAATCTCATCAAGAGAATGTCAGATTCCCCATCTCCTGTGCGAGCCACTGACCTCATCTTAAGCCCCTACAAAGAATTCGGGGTTAGGATACAGACTCTGCCTCGCTCTACTGAAGGGGTTAATGCAACCATTATTATCGATGGACTACTTCACTAAATGGGCCGGAAAATGCAGCCATCATGCATAATCATCAAGCAAAGGTATGCAACTTCGCTTCGCTATCCATAATCTGTAGTTCGATCCCAAAGCAAACATATCGATAATGGAAAAACAAATACAACCAAAATTCAAAAAAATTTGTGCCGAGCTTGGAATCAAGAATTACTATTCGTCCCCAGCTCATCCGCGGTCTAACGAACAAGCAGAAGTCACTATAAGGACTCTCAAGGCAGCATTGAAGACTAAGTTAGAAGACCACAAGGGAAAATGGGTGGAATACCCTGGGAGGTACTAAGGGCATACTTAATCGCACTCAAGTCGAAACCCGAGAAACTCCATTCCGCCTAAGATTCAGCAAATAAAGAGGCGGTAACCCCGTTAGAGGTCAGTCTCTGGCCACCTAGGGTCAAGTTCCTCGCAAATGCCGAGCCGCAAATAAGGAGACTCTCCACCGAACCCCGATCTCGAAGAGAAGCGAGGAGCAAGCTCAAACGCAGAGGACTACTAACCTAAACAAAGAAGGTACTATGGATCTAAGGTCGCCTAATAGTTTCAAACCCTGGGCGACCTAGTATTCAAGAAACTCCTGCCAGTAAGGAAGGACCCTATTCAAGAGAAATGGGGGACCCACCGGGAAGTGACCTAATATCAGGACACGGGTAATCCGTTTCGGGGCAACTACGAGCTCCAAACATAGGAGGGAAAGACCCCAGAAATTCTAGAATGTCGAGAACCCTGCTGTTTTACTCCATAAACCTCAAATCACACCTATTAATAAACGAACAATTCTACTTCGCTCGAATGACAATTTTCCTGCTATTTTCTAGCCTACCAACTTTCAGAATCATAAAGAAAAAGCCAGGAGGCTTGGTTAGTCAGAAACCTATGGGACTCAGAAGGGCCCGGGGAGGATACAAAAAAAAAAAAAAACCATCAAACAAGTACACGCTGCTTCCAAAGACCTGTACTTTTATTACAGCTATCTCAAAAATTATAATCAAGAGTTTCTATGATCTCAAAAAATTATAACGAAACACCATCAAGGCGAAACCACAAGAAAGTAGAAAAAGAAAAAGAAGGAGAAACTTATAGAAGAGGGATGAGAGGTATAGCGTATGAACGGGCCTTTGGGCACCCAAACACCGCTTCTCCAAGCGCATCTCCCACCAAATCCATCAAATGGCATGGCTAGGGGAACAACGTTAACTCCCAATAACTAATGAGACTAGGAACAACGCACCCCAAATAAATGGCAAAAACAACAAAACCAAACGCTGCCTGACACCACCAAATGTATTTCGCCAATGATGATCAAACTAAGTTTTATCATAATTAACTTCCATATCGCTGAGAGGAAGGAAGTTGGGAGCTAAGTATAACGACACACCATTGAAGGAAGGCGACATTTATGTTAAGCAATGGACGCCAGTCACAAATTGCTCTGATTTCATGGGACCAGATAAATCGTCATCGCAGCAGCTGACAAAGGGAGCCACAGTTAATACTCCAGCCCTGAGTTCGACAAAGCAAACAGGCCATGCGCCACCACGGTCACAACAAGTCCAAACTTCAAGAACCATACGCCTTAGTCCAGCGAGATACGGTTCGCACTTCGAAGAAACCATGCACTACCCGCAGACACGTGCCAGTTTCAAAGAAACCATGCGTACCTCGCCCAAAGGAGACACGGTTCAAACTGGCGGAAACCATACAAATTTCAATTCCAAAGGAGACACGGCTTCAGACTTTGAAGAAACCATGCACACCAGGAGACACGAGCTCGTGACTTCAAAGGAACCATGCAACTCAATCCAAAGGAGACACCGTGAGTTCAAACTCAAGAAACCATACAACTCAATCCAAAGGTACACCTGAGGTCGACTCGAAGGAACAATGCACCAAATTCAGCGAGATACGCAGCTCGATCAAGAAACCATACACTACCAAAGGAGACACGAGGCCCAAACTTCGAAGAAACCATGCAAAATTAGTCCACAGAGGAGACACAGCCTAGATCAAGAACACATGTACCTAGTCCAAAGGAGACACCTGAGCCCGACTAAAGAAACTATGCACCAAATTCACTGTGACACGGAGCTCTCTCGTGTGATCAAGGAACCATGCATCGGGCCCAAAGGAGGTGACACGGCTCAGTTCACAGTCCTAGGGCTAGTTTGCAAAGAGCCCACGTAGCTCGCTCCCAGCATAAGCCATATAGCCTGCTCAAAAGAACCGATGAGGCCTAGCTTTGAGAGCCCAAGAATCTCAACATCAAAGTGGCCACATGGTCTCACTCATAAAGAAGAATCATACACCCGGGCTCATTCGTGGCTTGGCAAGTGGGTGAAAAAGGCAAAAGACTTAGAGAGTATGAATATGTGAATCAACGTTTCAATAAAGGTCAAAATCGGGCTATTATATACACAAAGGCTACCAAAATAAAAGAAGAATGACAGAAAAAGCCTAAGTGATCTAAGACTGAGTCTCCGGGGCAAATTTCGACCACTCGGTCGCTAGGAAGAAAAGCAGAGTGCCAGCATGATTACCCTAAGGTCATCTTCCTGCTGACTACATTCCCATCTCGTCCCGCCGAGAATGGAAAATCGGCCGCAAACCTGGGAAAACCTTAGAAGCCTTGCGCCTAAAAGAGAGCTAACCGGAGGCCCATAAGGTGCATGCTTCATCCACACTTACGATCACCTTCCTTCCGAGCCATTAAGGCCGCCTTACCTCTGAGGTCATCACAAAGCCCGCGCATTCTTCGCTCGTGCGCCCCACTATGCCTCGCCTTTAGAGACCTCATGGAAGACTCCTGGCCAAGGTCGTGGTTCTGAGACGCTAGCCTCTCACATCCCTAACCCGCCCGCAGCCCTCTCCTTGTCACTCGTTATCCGTGCTCGACAACGCAGCCTCGTCCGCTATCTTTACCCCCGGCGATCTACAAATTTCATCCTCACCATCCGCAACCTCGTGCCGCACACTCATCCTCCGCGAGCCTTCTTTCTCCCTGCTCTTCAAATTTCTACCATTTCACCATCAAGGTAAAGCTAGGTCGGATCTATGCATCGTTGTATCCTAGCTCGTGTGTCGCACTTCGAGCCTCGCAGCCTCTCCGAGTTCAAGAGGCGACCTTAGCTGATACGCTCGTCGCCCTGCCAGAACCCTTAGAAAGACAGTTTCGTCAAGCTCTTCACATGTAGTCACCCGCCTGAACAAGACAAAGGTGCGGCAAATTGAAATCAAAGATAGACAAACAACAAAGGCATCCCAACATACTGGCTTCTCCGTCATAAGGCCGTAACATCCTCACCGCACCTGCATCCACTTCGAGATCGTAATCCATAACGGACATACGACCCTCGATACAAGCTCGAATTGGCAGTTAGCCGAGTCCTCTCCTCCCCTCGGTCTCCAAGCAACCTCACCCCGTCCTCCGACGCCGTAGAGGCACTGAAGTTTCGCACCAGACTCCGAACAAAAATGGGCGTAATGTAAAGACAAGCCTTGCCCTCCCAAGGAATTTTTCTGACCCGCCTGACACCTCGCCACGCAGAGGAGCACACCCTCGCGCAACTCGTCGACGACCCCACCTTTAGCGACATCGAATCAGAGAAGCATGCTCAACTCGACCTTACTCCCGAATCGCAAGTTGTTTCCCTGCAGCCCGAGCTTTACGCTGCAATGCCCTCCTTCTTTCTTTTGCCAATGACTCGACTGGGCTTAGAGCCCTTCCCTAGTGGTTTCCCCACTACCAAGGGCCCCCACGAGAAGCCCCATGACAGCGGCGCAGAGGTCTCGGCCTAGGGCCCGAGAATGAGACACACGCCTCGAAGGCCCGAGAATATCCGACCTGGGCCTTAGAGTATACGCGCACACTTCGCACCCGCCCACCTCTTCATCCTCAAGGCCGAGGCCAGCACAATACCCCACATCCGCAAAACCAAAGCCAGTTAGAAAAATACCCTCATGACCCTCATAAGCTTAAACCCAATTAACGCAAACTAAGCTCACTCGAGGTTCTGGTGGTAGTCCGAAGCAGGCCTAATACTAAGCGTGTCTTCCCTGGCCACCGGGATACTATATTCCCAATCACGACCACCAACAGTATATCGCTTCCCTTCTAGTGCTCAGGAAGACGAGAGATCCTAAATGATCGTGGCGTCAGAGCACTGGGAGCTGGCGATGTACAAAAGCCTTCCAACCTTCCTTCACACACTAAAGAAGTCTAAGAGCACAAAGCAATGCAGAAAATTTTTAGAGATCTTTTATCCCTAAAGATTCCACTCAAATACCTCACTGTAACACTCAAGTCAGGGAGAAAGTCACGGACACAAGATACTTAAAATGCTATAATACGCTTATGATAAAGGGATGCAGAGGGAAGCTTGAGGCCATTCTGCGCCGGCTAGCTAAATCATCTGCACTCGAACTACAAGAAGTAAGAAAGTCAGTGGCACCAAACCCAAACACCTAAGGGAGGGCCTATGGGCCAGGCGTTAAACTATATCCAAAAGAGAGGGCTCGACCCGACTAGTGGCCCACAAATTTTCCTGCAGATTCGCACAACAACCCTCAAGCAGGCGCAGGACGCCGTGTGGATACCTTGATCCTCACCGACCTACCCGCTTTGTCATGTGGGGAAGTGGGACCCAGCGACCCAAATCAACAACAATAGCAAGACGACTGACCCTCCTCCATCCGCTCCTAAGTCCGGATCCCTTGAAGAACTACCCCCATGCTTAGGACCGATAACGATCACCCGCATGGGCACGCATGATCGGGAGCCGCACGGTCAAACGAATGATAAAAAGACAAAATTCCAGCCAAAAAAGTGGGAAAGAAGGGACAAACAAGGACCACTAGGGATCCACGAACTCCAGAACAAGTACAGGTAAACAGGGGAAGAAGAAGAAAGACGTATGCCAACCAGAAAGGAACACGAGAAATAACTCAAGCTTAGATAGAACGCTAGAAATCACCTAGACATCTCTACGCGATAATTTAAAGTTCAAGAAATCAAAAAAAATCCAAGGCCATGCAGAAGAGGCTTCAAGAACTGGGAAATTGGAGAAAGAGGCGGAGCACAAGGACTAGAGAACAAGGGGAATACTTGCCTGTTAACTGAGACGTCAAAAACACTGAAACATCACCTAAACAGCGTGGAAAGTCGAGAGAAGCCATCATTATCGCAATACAGAATTGACTTAATGCTTCTGCACTAACAAAACCCCGTCAACCACGTGAAACCCGCCGCTCAACTACAAGAAACGCCACCCCCGCCCAAGCTCGCTTTAGCAAAGGGCTGGGGGGCAACTGATGGTGCCTAAAATAAACGTAGCCCACAAGCCCAGGACACAAGCCTAGGGAACGGGCCTAGAAACGGATTGGCATCCTCCATGGGGCCGGCAGAAGAGCCTCACCGGGGAACTCGGCCCATAATGATGTCCTGGTTCTCCCCAAGGCGTAAACCCGCTGTCGAAACCCTGTCTAACGGGTCGAAATGGTGACGAGATAACCACGACCGCCGGCTTGAGACGTAAGAAAGGAAAGCACTCCATATTCATGATCTGATATCAATTAAGGGAAGAAGGATCCTCCACGATTACGGCCCTCTGATTATCCTCTAAATATTCAGTTAGCGATAAGAAAGAAAAGATCCCACCAATGGTGAAGACGCCAGATCATCATCCAACACAAAGTCATCGTGATCATCCACTATAAATATCGTTTAATCCCACCAACAAAAGGTACGCAAATATAATCGCACTTTCCAATCCGATGAATTCTTTCCTTCCTCGTAAGAAAGAACCGACTTAGGCATCTGAGAGCTACAGGCACATCCTCGCTGATCATCCTTAAAGACATTTGCAGTTATATGGTGATTCAAATTTAACAGATCGCCTTCTGAGGCAACTCCTGGCAAAGCTCAAATTTCAAAGATTTGATGTAAGACCATCAAAATAAAACATTTTATAATTGTACTATATATCGCCAGAAATATGATTAACAGTTAGATATTTTCATGGATTATATATGTGTTCGAAACATTTACTCTATCATTAATCTTAGGACCTTATGGGATTAATCTAAGTTTGATAACCAAAAACCATAGTTATAAAAACAAACACTTTATTTAATATCGTTATGGTTGCTTCATTGACTTGTAGAAGCTACTATAGTATAGTTTAGGCCTAAACATTTTCTTTAAAAACAAAGCGATATTAACAAACATGCTAAAAATAGAAATACTTTAATTAGAATCATTGCTATAAAATGGGAGAATCGCCATAAATAAGAGTTGAATCCCAAGACCAGTGCCCATTTGTCTTGTTGGTGTCAAAGACAAATTGTAACCCTGGGCTCTAGTAAAAACCTTATAAGCTACCATGCTGACTCTATCATGACTTTCCACAATACCTGCAAGAAAATCAATGTTAGTAAGGATATGAGACTAAGGTGGCCTTTGTTTTTTTTTTTTTTAATTTTTTGTTGAAATCTAAATAGTTTTTAGTATTTGGTTTGTTTGTTTTTTAATTTTTTCTTGATTTATTACTGAATTTTTAAAATTTTTTTTACGAATAGAAAACACTATTTGACTTTTTTAATGTTTTTTAATGTTTGTTTTTAAGAAAACTATATATTGCAATATAAAATAATCATATTTTATGATTTAATTAGAAACTCATACGGGTAAGTCTTATGCTAATTAAATAAAAGCATATATATTCAAATTTTATTATTCTCAAATTTTAAATAGCTCTTCTATTAAATAACTTCTCTTAGGAAGTCCTCTTTGTAAAATTTTTAATCGATCATGTCCATGTTTTTCTTCCGCCCCTTTACAATAGGTTATAATCTTTATATTGGCTAAGTCCACATTTTTCCGTTTTATATGTTTGCCACCATTGGTTGATATCATTCCTAATTCATAAAGCATAATATTTTCTTTTCTAAGATAAGATCCCATTCCATATTCATCATAGTGATTCTTCCCAAGAAAAATCCAATCTTCTCCACCCAATATCCTCTTCTCTTTTTCCTTATTCATCTCAAATAATATGACTTTATTTTCAGTAATATTGTCTCAAAATCAATGTGATTAAATAAGATAAAATGTTACACAACTCGACGTAAAATCTCGCAAGAAATAACCGGCTATGATGCGCCTCATTAAACATGCAATTTATTTTTTACGAAGACTGTGTCAATTAAATCTCCAAGATAAACAATAAACAATTTAAAAATATGTAAGTTTCAAACATATAATAAACAATTTAAAAACATGTAAGTTTCAACAATTTTATCTATATGATTCTCTTAAATTTTTTTATTAGACAACCAAAGATAAGAAAATCATTTTCTTTAATATTCTTTTCTTTCCTTAGTACTTTTTCCGGAACCAAACATAACCTCTAAGTATTACTCAAGTCATCGTATAGAAATAAAAATATTTTAAACATTTTCAAATCAAATTTTAAAACTATATTTCGTCATAAGTTGCTCAATTCTTTCTTAGTTAAGAAAATGGTTTTCCCTTATAAAAGAACAAAAACCTATCTTAACAAACATTTTGGAGGTAGATTTATGAGGACATCTTTGACAAATACTTTTTTAAAATATTTCGCTGGTATTCAGAATAAAAAAAGAAGTAAACATATTAGACAACTTGAAAAATTATTTAATTATTTTGTTTTTTATATAATATATTAGTTGTTTTTAATTTCTTCTTTCAAGATTGTTTTAAAATATAATTATATAAACTATGTAAAATAACTAAAGTCTAGGAGTAAGATATTACATATAAAAGTTATTTTTAAAACAGTCACATTTCCAAATAATTTAGCTTTTCTTTTAACAAAATATAGGGAAATTTTATTTAAATAATTATTCTTAAAAACTACTTTTTTATAGGCTATGTTTGGTTCATGAGAAAATGAAAAGAAGAGAAAATAAGGATGAAAACGCCTCGAAAGGAGAGAAAAATGAAGAAAAATAAAAATATAATTTAAATCTCATGTATTATTTACTTACGATCACAATATCAATTTTATTTATTTTAACCTATCAATATGAAGATTACACAATTTTAAGTATTTGTAAGTCTCTAAGTAATTTTATTTATATTTGATTTTCTATCAAAAAATTTCACGAGAAAATTATTATTCTTATGCATATAGAGAGAGAGAGAAAAGCCAATTCATGTAAGTAGTTCACTATTATAACTACAAAGCCACATGTATAACAAATACACACGATACCATATCCTCTATATTAAGATATACCTATATATAACACATCACATTAGGTTTTGAAACCCTAATATATATATATATATATATATATATATATATATATATATATATATATATATATATATATATATATATATATATATATATATATATATATATATATATATATATATCCTATCCATATCTAAAACTTACTGAAGTATATGTATTCGCCTTTAAATTATAATATGCTGCATGCGGAGGCATACTATATAACAAATACACACCATACCATATCCTCTATATTAAGATATACCTATATATAACACATCATTAGAGCTATGAAACCCTCAATATATATATATCCATCCATATCTCCAAAACTTACCAAGTATATGCATGCTTCAATTATAATATACTGCATGCGGAGGCATACACTATATAACAAATAATACACCATACCATATCCTCAGTATTAAGATATACCTATATAACACATCATTGTAGAGTTAAAGGCGAAAACCCTAATATATATATATATCCATCCATATCTCCAAAAACTTACCAAGTATATGCATGCCTCAATTATAATATACTGCATGCAGTGCATACCGTATATTATAGATTGCCTTATTTTATTCCAAGTATTTTGTAGTATCCGAGGTATCCCATTGTCTAACAACCTCAATGGCGGTTTATGATCAGTTGGGTAAAGGGCTTGAAAGGAGGCTTCTCAAGATGGTATGATCATAGCTCCCATAGTCTTTGGTGTCTATCCTCAGAAGTCTTTCATGGATGGTTTGGCTTCTTTTATAGCACTTATGTAAAGTCTTCCATGATATTTCCTAAAGTGAAAAAAGGGAGGGGGGAGATAATAATTTGTACAGATATTGAAACTAATTTTTTTTTTTTTTTGCTTTTTTATAATTATGGATGTTCAATTTACTCTTGTTTGCATTCGACTAATTCCATGCGCTTCCAAAGTTAATGTACCGGTAAACTTTTGGTAGCCCTAAGGGGACTCATCATATATATTTTTTAGAAATATTTTGTTAAAAGACATCAAATAACCTTGAATTTGTGAATCTAACATATCTCATGTTTTTTTATTGAAAAATAACTCATTTTTGAAAAATACTTTTATAGTTTATGTATTTACATCAACTTCTTAAAAGAAGAGGTCATTTTTGGTAAAGGAAACAAAATGAGCAATTTTATCAAAATGAAGCCAAAATTACGAGAATGATTTCAAAATTTGAGTTTTCAAAAGGTTATTTAATCAAATCACTCCTATTTTTTATAATCAGCGCGGTTCGATTATTTTGCATACAACTCCGACATAATCTCACGGAACTCAAGTTACCGAAGCATGTAAACCTCAAGTATAAACCAGGCACACCAAATCGATGATCATCAGGGAGCAAAATCGAAAAACCGAACCAACTAAACTATATATGCCTTAGGATTCAAAATGAAAGATCGTGAGCATAACGAGCGTTGTAAGGGTTGATATTTTCTTTAGCATGGGTAGGTGATGAAGCACTATAAAAACAAAATGATGGGGAGGGAGAATTGATTATTAATCAACTATATTAATCCACCCAATACTATTATCTTTAAAACAAAGCAAACCTTAGCCAAACTTTTAATTCATTTTCTTGGGAGTTGAGTATCTAAAAAAAATTATGTAATTATCATCATTATACTAATAGAAGAAGATAATAGAAGAATTTAAAGTCTGTTTAGGAATGATTTTGAAGCTTGAAGCAACGCATTAAAAATTTAGAGTATTACTTGAAATGATTTCACGATACTAAAAATAAAAACATTTTTCAATTAATCTGTACAATATATTGCTTGCAGAGTGATTAAACTACTTTCATATGGATATATCGAAATATCATTTATTGTAAAATATTTATATATAATAAAAGATAAAACACTTTAATTAAAATCATTGTATGTTTCTTGCTTTATTTGGCTTATGGAAGTTATAGTCCGTATTTGAATACTGGTCAATTTTCTTGAAGAATTAAAAGTCTGTTTATCAACAACTTTGAAGCTTGAAGTGACGCATTAAAATTTTAGTACTTAAAATGATTTCACAATAATAAAAATAAAAAACATTTTTAATGGTAAAATTTATTACTAAAAACATTATTAAAGTATGTTTCATGGTTTATATCCAAATACCCACGGATCTTCTCTAAAAATGTTTACAATAAAAGATAAAAACACTTTAACCAGACAATAATTTGAGTCCCTAAAATATTGGAAAATTCACCAGATCAGCACTTGTGTCCTATACTAATGTAATATATGAGATAACCCACACCATAGTGCTATTAAAGGCAAACACTTTAATTAAAAATAAGTCTTTTGCAACATTTCTATTAATAAATGATGCTAAAAAATAGAAATACTTTAATTAGAATCAATGCTCTAAAATGGGAGCATGGCCAAGGACAACCTTACGAGCTGCACCTGTTTCTCCTTGATTGACTTACTCGTGGAGCTTTTGACATCGTCGGCCTGCAATTAAAGTCAATGAAGATGTTGACCTGTTTTTTTATTTTTTTTATAGGTGTAGTTATACTTTAAGTTGCGGACTAATTAGTACGTAAAAGTTTAGTGAACAAAGTTTCACTTTAAACAAGGGTTGGAAAAAGGATCATTGATGAAAAAGCTGACAAAATTTTAGGACATGTTTTGGTTACAGTTTTTTAAAACTGTTTTTTTCTATAAAACAAGAACAGTAAGGAAAACACAAAAAACACATTTGTTTCTTATTTTTCTTTTTATCTAAAAGCATGGAGAACACAAAAAATATTAAGTTCAAAAGAACGGATTTCAAAAAACACAAAAATAATGTTTTCTGTGTTTTCAGAAATTATTCTCAAGAACCGTTTTAAAAAATAAAAACCAAACGGGGGCCTTTAGGCTTTCTTAGTTTAAAACACTAGTAATGTGTTTTGTAGTGGTGGGATTTCTACCAAGAAAAAAAGACTGAACTAGAGAGACCCACCTGCAAGTGAAGAAAGAAGTGTGATGCCTGAAACAAGGAGGAAGAGGAGAGAGACACCCTTGAGAAGCATGAGACCCATGTTAGAGAGAGAGAGAGAGTGATGAAGACATTCTAAGATGCTATCCTCATTCAAGAAATAATGGGAGGCATCAAAAGATGGTTCTTCCTTCTATAATGCAAAGAACATTTGCTTTACTTGGGGTAGGCAGTTTGACAGATAAACTGAATTATATTGATTAGGTATTATAAAATGAAGAAAGCTTCAGCTTTATGTTTTAATATTTCAAATTAGAAAAAGGTGAGAACAGGCCACTTTGCTCCTTGTTGGGGCAGCACTAAAGTTCCTGAGGGTTAGTGGGATTGACTATTTACTTAACACTGATGACTCTGAACCCAGTAGTTACTTCAAACTGCCCTTGAATTTGGCAGTAATACAAGATTGTCTATTAATTTTTGTAGTATTTGCTTACAGGCTTGACTTGAAAGCCCTTGGCTCAATTTTGCCTCCTTATGGCCCCTAAGGTGAAGTCTATAATTATATTGTAGCAATGAACATACAAATGTTTGATATGTTAATCAAATTTGGAAAGAAAAACCTTAACAGACACCAAAAAGACACACACCTTTTAGGCAAGATGTTAAGACTTTAATCCTACAGAAAATGAAGATTGAAGATAATTCAAAACTTAAGTTTTAAAGTCAAATCAATCATTAAAGATAATCATCAAATCTTATTGACCCTACATCAAAAAATTAAGCGTATTTAAAGTTAAGACTGATTTGAAACATTCAAATTAGAAATTAAAAATTATCAATGACTCTGATGTCTAAAAAGTTTGATTCCTAAATAATAATTGGGGTGGTAAGAAGACAAACACAAAGCAATCCAGGTAGAAGTTTTGTCATTTTCTTTTGTGAAATCCCATGTAGTACAAATATGAGCAAATTAGTCACAATAGGTAGATTTGGAACATAGGATTAAATGTTTGATAACCTAAAAGGGCTGTACTGTGTCAACTTGGAAAGAAAGCTTGGTGATTAGGGAATTGTTTGTGTTTGGTTGTGATAAAAAGATGAATTCGTTGGCACAAAATCCATTTTTAATACATCACTAGTGCTTTCAATTATCCCTAACGACAAAGACAACCCACCAAATGCCACCATTGAAAGGACAGTGGTGGAGAATAAAGAGAAGCACTGTGAGATTTTATATATTCATCTATCTATCTATCTCTCTCTCTCTCTCTATATATATTTATATATATACTGTGTTTTTCTTGTTTCTCATAAAGTGCCACCTTCCCCATAATTTACATTCTCTCTCTTTGTTCAGCATTGAATGATTGGTTAATCTATTCCCATGAGAATTATCATATCTCCAGTATAAGCACAACATTTAGCTTAAGTCCTGCCTACACATGAACATATGAAATCCACCTTTTAAGGGTATTGATTGCATGGTTTCATATATGTATATAAGTTATTAGTGGTTGCATTATGAGTGGGAGAAAGCCCTTATTTTCATGACAAAAATATTGAAAGACTTGAATTATTTGGAGCAACTTGGGCATTGGATTCTGATACAACTATTCTTTAGGATCAGAGTGTGTATCATATAGGTTTGTTGTGTTGGCAAACAGATAGTGACAGTGGCATAAACTATGGGCTCTGTGGGAAAAATGCAGGAAGTGGGGTTGGCACCAAATTGCAGAAATGTCGATGGGTACAATGGTAGGAGCCAACTCAATTTTGCATTTGTAGAGACTTGACATGGGCAGGGGAGGATTTTCGCTGCTCAAAAACAGCCACAGGACTTTGAGTTAGACCTTTAGGGAAAATCTTTTTTGACTATGGCCATTATTCGAATGTTCCTTAAAGCTCGAGCTTTAAAGCGTTTTTATAAGTTTAAGCGTTTAATATGATATAAGAGTTTTATTGTGTTTTTATAAGTTTAAGCTCTTAAAAAAATTGATATATAAAAGCTTTATTTAATAAGAAGAAAGTCATCTGTTCGAATCACTTTTCATCAGTTTATTATCTCCTGATTATATTATTTGCTTAGATGAACCAAATCCTATAAGTTTAAACCTTGAATGTTCTGTTCTACTAGAAAAGGAAAAAAAATTTAAAATAAAAAAAAATTTCATGTTTAGTTCCATTGTAAAAATATAAAAATCAAAAAATCAAATATAATCAAAATTCTTACAATTTTTTAATTTTTTAATCCTATATAATAAAAATCAATAAAATGAATTATAATAACAACAAAATTAATTATTAATTTTAAAACCTATTTTTTATTTTTCTTCATATTTTCTTTTCAATAACTTTTCTTCTCTACTTTCTTTCCCACATATATGAAAACAATATTTGATCATCTATTGCTTTTACAAAGAGACAAATAAGGGAAGGATACTAGGAGGAATTTTGTTGAAATAAAGGATTGATACTTTTGCATCAAACACCATATAATCAATTCAATCAACTTGAAACACAACAATAAAAGTTGTCTTCAAGAAACAGTTGAATTAAAGGATAAATACAATACTTCTGGCCAATACATCACCCATAAGAAACTTGCAATACAATAAAGAATTCAAGGCTGATAATCACAATGGTTTTCAGAGTTTAGACATTATCTTTCACTGTTTTAGGAACTCAAGAGAGGAATTCAAAAAGGTTGAAAGAATTATGGAAGAAGCAAGTCGAGGAACCAAATTCAGCAAAATAAACAAACTAGTACACATCATTCAAAGTTCAAGAAAAATCTGAAGCTATAGGAACAGCATACACCATGCACATACATCCATAAAAAACAGGACTTTAAATATCAGACAGAAGGTTGACGATGGCCCAGATACCAGGATTTTTACTACTTTTCTGACGTGACTGTTTTCTCGACTGTAAGGAGCCTTGGCACCCTGAGAAAGTCATTGAAAATGGTTCTTTATTAGATATAGAACACAAGTGAGTTTGGCCAAATATTTATTATGACTTTAATGCAACACAGAGATTTCCTAACATATCATAACCCAAATATTTGACTTTTAATGCAAGTTGTTGAATATCACCACAAAGTCAAAGCACATGCAAACATGCTGAGGAACCAAAACTTACTTGGAAAATTGTTCCTAGCTTTTTCAATGCTTTGGCCCGTTGCTTTAGAACATCCTTTGAAACGGTAGGGTCTTTAAGAACCTGCAGTAGAAGCAGAAAATTGGCTATCATTTCCTTGAAACAAAAATATCTATGTGAAACATTATCTCCACACATGAAAATGAAAGATGGAAATTCAAAAATGGGCCCTAAATCTGTAGACTCGCGTCAGGGTTGAAAGTTTAATTGCAAATACCAAGATAATTCCTGTTAGATATTGTACAATTATTTTTCCTCTCTTTATTTTCATATTAGACATCGTGGAGATCCCATGAGTATTAAAGTATATATATATATAAGTCCACATAATGCTAGCAGCTTTAGGCGAATATAATAAAATTAGAATTTTTCTCTCTTCACATGGTATCAGAGCCCAAAGTGTAAAACCTAATTTTTCTATGGACCGTGTTTCCTTCCCACACTTTATTCTCTTCCTGAACCCGCCGTCGCCGCCTGGCTTTTTCTAGCCGCCTCTTCTCCCGACCGACAACCTCAAATTCCGAGGCGCATGAGGCCGATCTCCACACGGGGAAACC
Organism: Tetrastigma voinierianum; assembly: GCA_016808115.1. Taxonomy (NCBI): domain Eukaryota; kingdom Viridiplantae; phylum Streptophyta; class Magnoliopsida; order Vitales; family Vitaceae; genus Tetrastigma; species Tetrastigma voinierianum. Next base: position 198,000 of record JAEQBH010006368.1, on the reverse strand, counting down.
CCGCTTGAACAATCATCCGCACCCACCGCCACCACACCACCTCCTTCCTCGCCAGCCTGAGTTCCACGCGCCGACGCGTGTGGGCATGTGACCCACTTTCCGGTGTCGAGATTCCATCTCCAAGCTCGTCCGACGCCATCTTGCTGATCCATCCCTCCGGCGGTCCTCCCCGAGCCTTCCTTCTCCACCTTTTTGGCAATTTCAGCTCCGCCGCACCTCCATCAATCTCTCTTCTCCACGGTTTGGGTCATTTTTCTTCATCTCAAGTTCCATAGTCGTGATTCGCCCTCCAATTAGGGCTCTCTTTAATCCAAACGTGACTGTTCCGCTAAGTGGATATGGCGCCACTAAAAATCCATTTATACATATGTTAATCGAGATTTCCTACTTATCACTGAAAATTGATTGTAGTGAAAATTATCTTTCCCGGTCACTTCAGGGAACTCGGTTCATGGGAGCGTTATGAGAATCATTTTATTACACTCATGATGTTATACCTACGTTATTACAGTAATGGAAGAAAATAGATGCACAATTATTTAGCATATTAATGGGGAATGATTGATCCAAAAATTTCGCTTCACCTTCAGCTTACAAAACATAAGTTTTAAGTTGAATTAGGCAAAGTCCTATACATTTAATGATATCCTTTATAAGGTGGTTTTTGCTATCATGCATATTCGACAACAGGACATGGATTTATCTAACTATATCGGCCAGATTGCCTCTCTTAAGGAGGAGTTCTTGACACTAATGCCTCTTACTAGTGATGTTGGGGCTCAACAAACGTAAATTGACAAGTTCTTCATGGTTCTTACTTTATCGTCTTCTCAACAGATTCAGAGACCGTCCATATCATTCTTGCCGTCCATCACCCCATCCTCGGGATGATGTGTTTGTCACCTCCGTGATCTCTTCCACTGACACAATTTTGCCATCCGATAACACTTTAGATTCTTTTGTGTTATTTCTAAACTAACCCTGAGGACGACAGGACCCGAGTAGAGGACAACCCTCAACGCATCAGATAAGCTTCGCCACACTCATGATCGTTGTTATCAGTTACATGGACCGCCTCCCGCGATTCACCCACATGGTCTACAAATTATCCGATTCCTCGATTCTCGCCCCAAACTCGAGCCTTCCACATTCCTGGGCGTGGCTTCCCACCGAAAGGGAGGCGTGGATGATCATTCGCTATCGCAAACAAGTCAACTTCTATTGCTTCGTTGCCCGTGACCGGTAATAAATTTACTTGCCTTATCATAATTTCTCGACTGGATTCTAGACTCTAGTGCTTCTGATCACATATCTGGTAATAAAGATCTTTTCTCTTCTCTTACTACTACCTCTACTGTACCAACTGTTACTTTATCTAATGGTTCTCAAACTATATTAAAGGTAATGCTCACATCCTCTCCCCTTCCCTACCTCTCACTCTCATTTTATCCCGAGTGTCTTTAATTCATTTATTTCCATTAGAAAATCACTCATACTCTTAACCTGTCTACATTATTTTTTCGATAAATTTGTGGACTCCATGCAGAGGACTAAGTATCGGGAAGGACACTGGTACTTGACGTGAGTCTCAAGGCCTCTATCACCTCACCTCGACTTGAAATCATCTCCTGCATTTTGTGTTTCCACTTATGCTCCTCTCCTCATCCACAGTCGTCTGGGCCACCCTAGTCTTTCTAAGTTCCAGAAGATGGTCACTCGTTTTTCCACTTTGTCGTCACTTGCGTGTGAGTCCTCACACTGGGAAACATATCGCTGTCTCATTCCCAAAGCTTTGAATAATCTAAAGTCTCCTTTGAACTGTCCCACACCCACAGCCAAAGCCCTCTGCCTAACTGTCTGCTCAGATTCAAAGATTTCTTGCTCATCATTGATTTGACCATTCTCATGCATCAGTTGTATTTTTTAATTGTGCACTGGGTTTCAGTTATATCTCTATTTCTCCATAAATTTTAGTCAATTCAATTCGGGCCAATATTTCCATTCCCTGTGTTACATATAATGCTGTGGAATATTTTCTTCGCACTCTTTATTTCATTTTGTGTCCCAACATGGATCCTTCATCGGGCCTCTGGCGCCACACTCGTCAAACAGAGATTAGCCCAAATCATCAAAACTGCTGCCTGTTTTCGATATGCTTCGACTCCCATTATTCAACTTGGTGGAACACTATTCATAAATAATATTGATTAACTGATCTCATCCAGTTACTGATTCATATCCTAATTCACTCCTTCCACTTAACCACTGATTCTTCCCAGTTGTCAACCATAACATTTATTATATTCCAGATCCCACTGTAGACAAAGACAAGCTTCCACAGTTTCACTAAATGCACTTCTCTGGGCTACCCCCACTCGTAAGGGTTATCATTGTTATTCCCGACTCCATCAATACTCTCCTCGCCGATGTCACTCCATTTGAAGACTCATCTTCTGTCCCTCCTCCGTCTTTCTTCCCGCATCGGGGTCTTACCCTTCCCACTATCTCCTCACCTATATTTGACGATGTACCTTCGAATTAATTTCCAGTTTTATCATCGTCGCTTCACTGCCTCTATTGTTCCTCCGCCTTCTACTGCGCCCCCGCTTAACTCACTCCTATCCCTTCAGCCTCTGATGCACCCCGCCCGCCTCGCTAATAACCCACCACACTGAAAGGAAAATCGATCTACTAGCAATCCTCATCCTATTTACAATTTGGCTACCATCAATTATCTTCACCCCACTATCATTTATGTCGCATCCTCTGCTTTCCTAAGAACACCAATGAGGCTCTTTCTCCCATCCGGTCGGCAACAGTAATAGATGAAATGGTCACCCGCACCCACCTGCACCAGGGATTCATTTGCTTTACCCTTTGGTAAGGTTCCCAGCTGGTCAAGGTTGGGTTTATTACGCTAAGTGCCGCACTCCGATGGTCGTTTGATCACCTTAAGGCCCGCTTGGTTGCTAAAGGATATACTCAGGTTTATGGTTCTGATTATGGTGACACATTCTCCCCTGTTGCCAAGATTGCTTCTGTCCATCTCCTTCTATCCATATCATATGTTCTCGGGCCTTTATCAATTACTATTAAAATGTCTTACTTCATGGTGATCTTGCCAAGGAAGTTTATATGACAATCACCAGTTTTGTTGCTCAGGGGAGTCCGGTTTAGTGTGCAAGCCACGTTTGTTCTCTATATGGCTTAAACAATCTCCTTGAGCATGGTTTGGCCGCTTTAGTTCCGTTTGTTCAAGAATTGAGATAAGCCGTAGCATAAATGCACTATCTATTTTTATCATCATAACCTCTGTAAGTAACATTTATCCGGTTGTTTATGTGGACGACATTGCTATTATGCATAAAGGATCAAGATGGTATTCAAAACTAAAGCAACACCTTTCACCACTTCACTTTCAAAAAGACTCGGGGAAACTCAAGTACTTTCAGAATCGAGATAGCTCAATCCATTTCTGTGTAGTCTTTCCCAACAAAAGTAGCGCTTTTAGACATCTGAAGAAACCTGTGATGTTAAACTGTGAAACCTAGACACCTGGGCGATCCTAATAATGTCATACTTGCATTTAGGATGGGAGTCTTTAGAGATCCGGAGATATCATACGACTGTAGTAAACCGAATCCACCACCACATTTCCTAGCTAAACATTTCTTTCCTATGAGTGTTGTTAGCCACCCTGAAATCTCATGTGATAATGCATTGACGCCAGAATCCGTGATTCTTGGAGCATATCAAAGTACACTAGGCCAAGGTGTGTTGTACGAGAATAGAGGTCATACCTAGGTTGTTGGTTACACAGATGCAGATTGGGCTGGCTCACCTACAGATAGACATTTCACTTCAGGGTATTGTGTTTTCATTGGTGGTAACCTAATATCCTAGAAGAGTAAGAAACAACACGTGTGAGCTCTACCGATCTGTGTCAAGGTATCGAGCCATGGCTCGCAACACATAAACTTATATGGTCAGAGACACCTTTCCGTGAGGCCGAGATGTGAAATGATGGAACGAGAGGGTATGGTGGTTTCCCATTTGTCAGATAGCACGACACCTTCCTGCTTTTGCAGGGTTGTATCAAGAGCAACTTGCACACCTAAGTTGGTTGTCGATGTGGTTTGAGTCTATCTCTGCTTTGCGGATAAATTCTAGGTACAAAAGCTAAATTATTTCGCTTGGGAGTGTTATGCATGGATCTGATGGCGCCTTGAACCTGGGTGCAAGGTCACGGCTGGCCATCCCATTTAGGTCTTCCTCCGGGAGCCCCTCATAACTCGCCTAAGCCGGGATGGCATTGAAGAAAGGTTTAGAAGAGATTGGCTTTGTGGAAGAGACAATATATATCTAAAGGTGGGAGGATCACTCTTATCCGTAGTACTCCCTATCGAGCTTACCTATAGGCTTTATGTCTCTTTTGATGCCTTGATGTGTTAGATTTGCGTCGTAGGATCAAATTCAAAGAGGCTTTAGGTGCGGCAATTGGAGAAAAACCTCATCTTGTGAAGTGGCCTACAATAGAGTCTGCACGTAAAAATGGGAGACTAGGTATTAAGAGCCTCGCTATTTTAAACAAGGCTCAAGTGTGTAAATGGATTGGCGCTGCAAATGAGAGTGGAGTCCCTCTCGAGAAATGTCATTCGATGGAAGCTCGGGGAGGAAAGAGGCGGTTGGTACTACCGATTCTGGCGGATGCCATGGCTCGGGTCCGGCGATTAGAAAGGAAATGGATACTGCCTCGCCTCGCCGCTCTCCGGGAATGGAAGGAGACTTTCGCTTGAAGGATGCTCGAGTGTGGAAGCAGGCCTTTTCCTTCTCTCATCCCGCCCCTTTTGCCATGGTATTAATAAAGAGGTCTCAGAATGATGTATGGGAGCTCTATGTGAGGGTAGGGTTTGGACTCCCTGCTTCGTTAGCCTTTAATGATCGGGAAGTGGAGGATTCCAAAACTTCGCAAGCCTTACAAGATACAAGAGAAATTCTCCAACCACATGATTTTGATGCTTATGATAGCTTACAAAGAGGCTGCAGGTTACAATGAAACTTTTCTATGGTTGCCTTGGTTTCGGCCCAATCTGACATTGTTTTTCCCCACCCCACGCTATTCGGGAGAATCAAGTCTCAACCAAGATGAGCTTTTTGCTCAGCTTCTCTTTCAAGGTGTCGACTCTTTGATCAAATTGTGCAACTGGGAAGCCTAGCCAATAGATGTTTCTCCGTGGGAAGGATGAAGAGGACGACACCATTTGTTATTACAATCATTCCGTGGCTAGTAGATTGTTACGGATCTCTCTCGCGATTTTGGTGTATCGGTGTTCCCCTAAGTCGGTTTCGTAAACCTCATCTCGTGGCGTGGCCTCAGCGGGAAAGAGACTAAGAAGGCTTGATGGCGCCGCCTCTAACATCGTTGACTATCTACGTGGAAAGAAATAACATCGCTTTTGGAAAAGGGTGGAGCTTTCGCCTCAAAGGATGAAGGCCTTATTCCTTAGTAATTATCGGGTCCGGCAATAAATACGTACTCGACTCATTAATAGTCTAGATCCTAGCTGATTTTGACTTGGTCAGCAAGTGAGGGGTAGTGGGTTTTCTTGTTTTCCTTGTTCCCTCGAGGGTCCCTTACTGTGGGCCCCTGGGGTCTTCTTGGCCTTTGGTCAAATGTGCTTCTGCCTGTTCAAAAAATCCATATAGTCTGTGCCGCTTACATATTGCATCCAATCCAATCTTCCATGAAATGACCTAACACATTGAAGTTGATTGTCACTTCATTAAATAGAAGATCGCATCAGGATGTGTAACTACTAGTTTTGTCAATTCAAATGATCAACTAGTAGACATCCTTACGAAATCTCTCAGAGGTCCTAGAATTAAATACATTTGTAACAAGCTTGGTGCATATTACATATATGTTCCAGCTTGAGGGGGAGTGTTAGATATTGTACAGTTATTTTTCCCTTTCCTTTTATTTTTTTACTGTATTGTGGGTCCCATGAGCATGTATATATATATAAGTCCAATATGTAATGCAGTAGTTTAGTGAACATAATAAAAATTAGGGATTCTCCCTTTTCTCTCTTCACATGATTGGTGAAGTTGAAGATTTAGCCATTTTTGCATCATTTTTTGGGTGCAAGGTTAGGAGCCCCTTGGGCTGGCATCTCATAAGTCTTGTGTGGTGAGGGATTCAATTGAGGAGGGTCAAAAGGAGCCTTTGAAGAAATGACATTTGTTAAAGGGAGAAAGATTGACCCTCATAGAGAGTACTCTCACAAGCCCTCCCATATATTTTATGTCCCTTTTTTTGATGCCCAAGAAAGCGACATGAAGGTTAGAGAACTATCAGGAGACATTTTCTACGGAGGAGTCATTCTGATGAGAAAAAAGTGCTCTATTGAACTGAGAACAAGTACTGGGTTGCCAAGAGGAATGGAGGACAGGGAATTAGCTACTCAGATGTTTTCAATATGAAGTATTGTTAGGCAAATGGTTGCGGAGATATGCCCTTGAATGCAACTACCTAGGAAGAAAGATACTCTAAGGCAAACGTGGAGAAATGGAGGGAGGGTTTCTATTCTAGATGATACTCATGATAAAAAAGCTTTTGGGATGCCTTTAGGAAAGGCAATTAGAAGAGCTTTTGGGATGCCTTTAGGAAAGGCAATTAGAAGAGCATGGGAGGAATTCAGCCTTTTTGTTCTCAATAAATGGGTAGCTGAGCGAGCTCTTAAAGAGTGATTCCCTCAGTTGTTTAGGATTACCTCTATTAGAAATGCTACAGTAGCTGACCTAAGTGGTGGAAAGGAAGGAAGAAGGTTCCGTGGCCCTGCTTTTGAAATTTTCAAGATGGTGAGCTGGGAGTTATGAGGATGCAATCTATGGAAATCATCAACAAGGTGAGAATGCAACAATTGATTGAGCATAGTTCATTTGAGGGAGGAGAAGAAGGAATTTCCAGGTGAGAAATCTTTCTATAACTTGGTACATGATGATAATCAGTTTCATATTCCCTTCAAAGAAATTCTTAATATCAAGGCCCTAGGTATATTTTTTTCTTTTGTACTTAGGGCTGTGGGGAAAGATTTTAAGCTTAGATATTCTTATGAGGGACAGGATGGTTGAGGACCAACAGATGCAAAAGCCAATAAGGAGCCAGCAAACCATATTCTTATCCATTGGTGACAAAAACCAAAAGTTAGGTATGTTAAATATTTTAGGTAGCAATGCGTGTTTCCAGATTTTGTGCAAGAGCAAGAGCAATAGAAAGGAGGGTGAGGGAGAGTATGGCTCCTTTTGTTTTGAATAGATGTGCGACATTAAGAAATAGAATGATCTTTAATGGGGAACGCTCAGCTGCTAAAGACTGACAAAGATCCTTATGAGGTGTGTCATGGAATGGTCTAGAGCCCTGATGGAGAAGGAATATGCTTCCCCATTGGATCTTGTTGGTAACATGAACCATGGAAATTAGTTTTAGGTTGTTCTTGTCATTGGTCCCACATCTTTTTGGTCTAGGTGGCACACCTCGTGTGGCTCCTTGTGCATGTAGGGTGCTTGCCCTTTCTTTGAAAAACATCTTAAAGGCAGGCATAAAACTTTATGCATAAGATAAATTTAGGGAATAACTAAATATTTGCCATCCTCATGACAAACTTTCATAGGAAGTGCATCTATTCCGATACTTTAAAGGTAAGGGAAAAAAATTGTACTTACAGCCTGGCAGACATGTGATAAAGTTGACTCAATATCTACAACATTGATCTGCCAAAGGAGCTGGAGTATGGCATCTTTCTTTATCAATACACGGCTTTCATTAGTGTTCCCTTCTTCTGTTGTTTTCTCCTTTGGTTCAATTTTATCAGCTCATCCTGAATCTGAATTAAAGACACTGCACTGCACATTCGAGAAATATGAACTTTTCAGCTCATCTGAGGGTTTCATTAAGCCAAATATTACACCTAATAGAACTATCTAATGAGTATTTTACCTGAAGCGCTTGGTCAATTTTGCGATTTTTATCTGGTGTCTTTTGTCTCTTTAACACCATTCTGCTAAAAATGAAACCTTCCATAAACTTTATGTCTTTTCCAAAGCCTTGCAGCTTTTTCTTCTGTGTATATAACACAGGTGTGTAGCATAGCCTCACTAAAAGTTTAATACGAAGTAAATATGAGTCTCTATATTACTGAACTAGGAATGAAAGAGAAAGAACATTTATATATGCACAATCATTTTTTCCAAGCTCCCTTTTGATTTCAATGCTCTATATAAAGAGAACTCAAAATTCAGCAATTATTAAAAGATGCTTTAAAAATCAAGAATGTGAATGTATGTGGTAAAGTTAATGCTTTTTTCCCTTGGAAAAAGAGAAACAGAAGGAGCAAAGGCAAAGAGAAGAAGCGCACGATCCTATTCTCAGACCATTCAAGATAAGAATCTAGTGGTGTCATTCTCAGATTTGACAATGTAATTCCGGAGTCACAAAATTATAGGAGACCATTGAAGGTCATTTTATGAATATGTTGGCAATGGCTGAAATACATGATAAATACGGGTGCAGGCACACCCAAAAGGGTAGTACTAAAGAATTTTGCATACAGAATATAGATTGCACTAGAGAGAATGTATACAGAACTGGCGGCCTCATTTGTTTACCGACAATGATCTGAAACTGAGAAAAGCATGTTAAGATTCAAAGCAATTCAGTTATTCATGACTCTTTAAAATAGGTAATGAAGGGACAGTGATTAAATTTGCTCAAACAGAAGCCTAACTTATCTCTAAATCTAAATCTTCCAGCCTCTTGGTATATATTCTGGGAAACAACCTATGGTAATAGATATCTTATCTTGTATTATTTATTAGTGAAAGTTACTGAACACAAAAGGGCTTTCTTTAGATGATGTATGGCATTTGAAGCACTAGAGCTAAGATGATGAAAGAGCTCGAGACATTAATTATTCTTCCTCCTTCATCAATGTAGGTGGTTATCCAATTATAAAAATCTTTGCCATTCTATGAGTGAGCTAAGCTGATTTTAAGGTTGCTCATCTAGTTTGAACTCATAATGATAATTCAGTATTTGTTAACGTACATCATTTTCAGAGATCCTCCTTATTAAGTGGTATATAATGCTATTAAAGTAGTTAGGAAAAGTCTACCAGCTTTTGAGAGACGGTTTGCTTCTGAATTCGCCCAATCCACAAACTCATTTGTTTGACCACTAATGAATAGGTCAAGGCGATTTTTTAGAATTGTTATGAGTTTTTCTTCCCTTTCTTTTTGTCGTGCCTGCACATCAAATATGGGTAAGATTTTCAATAGTTAAAGAAGAATGACATTCTTAGAACACTAAAGTGGGATGAATATACCTCATTCCTTGTCTCAACTTGCTGAGTCCGGTCTTCTGTGTTCTCTTCAACCTCCACAGATGCCAAAGAAGCCAATGCAAGTTGCCCAACGTAGTCTTCAAAGACATCACTCCCAAAAAGCATTCCAAAGACAGCAGCTGGATCCAACATGGATTCTCTGATAAAGGAAAATAAATCAATTGATACAATATCCCTTCTACACCCATTTCCTATTTTCAGAAAACAAATCTTCAGATAGAGAAAATACAATGCACCTAAGGAGAAGTCCTCAATGGAGACAAGCTTATCGCGCTTAAAGGTTTCCAAACACTGATGAGAAGTAATATCATTGTGTGTAATTTTAGAATGCCTAATAATGGTAAGTCCCAAATGTTGTTCAATGATTTCCTCCTTTTCGGTACTTTTCCCCTTCAAGTTTGTATATACTTACTCCTGTACTCCTGCCTTTCCATGCTTGTCATATGCTTCACTTCTTCAGGGATCGCTTAACCTGATAAGCCTCCCCCTGCCACCTTCACGGATGAACCAAAACAGAAGAGTAATCAATACCTAAAGAGTCGAAAAATAGCATATGGAAGTTCATTCTATATCAGTCATCTAAAACTCAAAATAAAGTAAAGGCTTCACATCTATAATGCCACCAAACTCTTCACATCAATAATGCCAACAAACTGGATTTTTTGAAGCACAAAACAGAAACCAGAAAATAAAAAACACAATGTAATGAGTTAACAATTTTGATCTTCATTGAAGGTTCTCTGTTTAACAATTTGAAACAATCTCAACACTAAGGTAATCATTTCTTGTCCAATGACTGTGTATAATTAAATTATTCTTCTGTAGAGAATGAAATCTAATACACTACCTGGAAATTTTGGCAGCTTTGGGATTCCAGATTCTTATCTGGGAACTACCCTGCCTGAAAAACAAACACAAACACAAACACAAAACACATTGTGATCGAAGTTGAGACATCAACCATAGGCAACATGGAGCTTTAATATAAATTTCACATCTAGTCCATCTAGTCTGAGTTACAAATCAGAAAAACAGAACAAAAAACATATACATCTCAAAAGCATACCAAGCTCCCAACCAATAAATTCGAAGCTCAATTTCAAAATCTCCACCCCACTCCCTACCACAAAGCCAAAAAAATTCTCCACCACCCCAGGAAGTTAGCATTAATTCAGGACACCCACCAGACATAACAGCTGGGTTTCCTGAGCTTAGGACGGTTTCGAATTCTGTGTTTTGCTTCCATTTCTAATATCCTAAAAACAGTCTGTGCTGATTTCCAAACTGAAGGAAAGTGCAAGAAGAATACTGAACCTTGATATAGTGCTCCTTTTTATATCAGGAGGCAGACAGCGTCGACACCGACACCTGTGAATATCGTGGTATTCAGTTTCCTTCACCATCGCTTCGCAAAGACTGAAAACAGAAACACAGAGAACAGAAAGTGTGGTAGGAAAGAAACCAAAAGGGAATTGAGGAAGATTGATTCCTGAGGATGGGATGTTACGGTTGAAGAGGAGGACAAAGACTGAAACGATGCGTTTTGTTGTGCAAGTGCTTGTCTGACATTATGTTAAATTTGAAGGGCGGTTTCGCAACGTGTTGCCTTCCTGCTATCCTCTCTGGAATCTTAATTAGTGTGGGGTGGTGGCCCAATGACCGGATGAAAGAAATTCCACTAATTTGTACTACAATTTTTTAATTTCTTTTCTTTTCTTTTTAATTTTGATTGGTGTCAGACTTTTTTGACTCTTAGGTGAACGCCATTGTCCGAGAAAATAAATGAAACTTACGATAGTAGTCATCATCGAGTATTAGTCTTTAATCAAACTAGGGTCTCAAATTTAAACTCTGGAAAATATTGTTATTTTATGCGCATACTTTTATCAAATTTACGATTCATTTATATTTATACGGTGATTAATTCGTGATATACGACAAACTATCATTTTAGTAATGTGATACTATAGTGTTTGTTCGTTCTACATCCTCATTTTTGACAAATAAATAAATTCACAAGGCTCACTACAAGATTCGAACCCCAACCTTTTCCTTTTTAGAAATGCATTTAAGCCTTTTAACCATTCACTTGCGCCTTATCATACAAATTTTGAATTTAAACTTAAGCAAATCAAAGATATAAAACGTTTATACGCTCAATTAATGATGTGTTCTTACGTCTATAACGTGATAACCTAAGTCGTTAGAACTTTCACCGTTAAAATAAACAAAAGGGAATAAGGAGGGAATACTAGATTCGATTCTCAATGGAGATAGCATGTTAATAAATAATAGTTTTTCAAAAAGATCTTATCCCACATAGAAAAAAGATAAAAGCCTTAGTGGAGGCTTGCGCTACCAGTATCATTACTTATAGGCTTATATAATAAGCGTTTGAGATGAGAGGATTTTTCATATGTGCATAAGAAATGGACCAAAAACGTTATTTAATTTGGCTCCAAATCAATTTTATTTTTATTTACCTATAAATTAAGACAAGTCCTGTTGTTGAAACACAGATTTTTTCCATCAATTCTTCCTCCTCCTACTTTTCCTGTTTCAGATATCTCATTTGAAGAACCGTTGAATCATGAGAAATAAAATTCCTGAACTGACGGTGTTCCGCAGTTCCACTTGCCAATACAACTCCGCAAACCGGACATTCTCACATAAAATTCATCATCCCTACAGCCAGCGGCTCAGAAAATCTTGAAAATCAATTCCGTTTTCCTGCTACGGCTATGCTTCATGGTTTCTAAAGCCTGCGGTATCAACACAGAAGGAGCCATACATGTATAACCTAGCTTAAGTGTAGACATAGGAGGTCCAGCTTAGAAGATTTCCAAACTTCACACTCAACAAATTAAATTTACCAAAATATATTTTAAATATTAAATTTACTATTTTAAATTTCCAAGAACTTTTTAAATTCACTCCAATCACACCCTTCTATTTATACCCAATTTTCACTAACTTCCAATAATTTAAAAAAGAAACATATATATGTAGACATAGAGAAAAAACGCAGACTTAGAGCTCTAAACGACTCCATCATGAGTCATTCTCAAGCAGATCCAGAATTGTATACACTGCAGAGCCATCGAGAGAATTTTACGTTTGGCCAAATTAAAGTTTTCGGCTTAAAAAACAAGAACAGTAGGGTTTTGGCCAGATGTTTCCAGAAATTCTTGGCTGGTGCCCATTTTTCAAAATGGATCGGGTACTACAAGTTTGGGTCATTGATTTGCAATTAAGGAGGCCACCATTTTGAGATGGGCCGGAAATAGGCAATTATTGGGCCGATTAATGGGCCATATATCCATACAAATATCCAAATCCAACTCCCTTGATTCCCATTACTTTATTTCACTCTCCCAGACATCCCTCTTATCAGGTCCCCTAGCCATGGAGAGATCACCAGCTTGAGCTGGGCCATGCAGCTACATGCACAAATCATTAAATCACCTGATCCAGGAAAATTGGACCCGCAATCTCACCCGGGCATCTTCACCTTCGCCGCCTATCAACCGTTTTCAGGCGACCTTACTCTTACGCCCGCCTCATCCTCACCCTTCACTCGGGAAAACTCCTTCTTCCACACACACGATGATCCGAGCCTACTTCAAAGATCCGACCCGACCTAGCGCACTATGTATCCTTTCTCTCGATGCTCCACCAACCAACATCGACCTTGACCTAACAGGGTTTACGTACCCATCTATCTCAAATCATGCGCCAGATTAAAGCAAATCCGGTAGGAAAAGCAGATCCACAGGGGTTATTATGCAAGTCGTAGTTTAGGGAGTCGGATCAGTACGATGAAAGGGCTGGTCCACATGTATCTGGCTAGTGGGGAGTCGGGTCTTATACAAGGTGTTTGGGAAATGCGTGAACGAGATGTGTGGTGTCTTGACCCTGGATGATTGAGCTAAGGTCAGAGCGGATGACACAGACTGGACTGTTGAGTCGCTATATAAGGTTGTTTGAGGAAATGATGGAAGAGGAGCGGGAGCCCAATGAGGCAACTGTTGCTCTGGTTCTGAGAGCTTATATGAGACGCGAAGCTGGATTTGGTGGAGAGAGTTCATGGGGCTGTTGAGAGAGGTTACTGGTCTGGAGGCCAATGTGAGAACAGCTCTAATTGACATGTATGCAAAATGCGGTCCATATTAATAGTGAGAGGAAGTGTTTGATGGGATTTACAAAACAAGGATGTTTTTGCTTGGACTGCTTTGATATCTGGTCTTGTTACGTTGCGCTCAGGCGAGGCTGTAACTCTGTTTGATCAGATGGAGTTTTATGGCCTAAGGCCGGATGAGCGAACAATGACTGCAATTTTATCAGCTTGTAGGAATGCAGTTTGGGTTAGTGAAGGTTTTGCTTATTTTGAGAGTATGCAGGCAAAATATGGAGTAAAACCGACAATTCATCACTATGGATGCATAGTAGACCTCCTTGCTCGAGCTGGGCATCTGGACGAAGCTGAAGAGTTTATTAGAAAGATGCTTATTGAGCCTGATGTGGTTCTGTGGAGAACCTTAATATGGGCTTGTAAAGTTCATGGTGACATTGATAGAAGTGACCGGTTGATGAAAGATCTTGAGCTCCTAAAAATGGATTCTTATGACTGTGGGAGTTATGTACTTCTTGGGAATGTCTATGCATCTGCTCGGAAATGGCATGATAAGGCAAAGATGAGAAAGTTAATGAATCAAAAAGGGCTTTTGAAGCCACCAGGGTGTAGCAGGATTGAAGTGGATGGCATAGTCCATGAATTTATGGCAGGAGATTCAGGTCACATTGAAGCAGAAAAAATCTATGCAAAATTGGATGAAGTTGATGAAAGACTGAAAGCAGAAGGGTATGATCCAAAACTCTCAGAGGTTCTGCTTGAAATTGATGAGCAGGAGAAAGCTTCTCAACTGCGTCACCATAGTGAAAAGCTTGCTGTTGCTTTTGGACTAATCAAAACCAGTCCAGGGACTGACATCCGAATTGTGAAACAACTTTCAGATTTTAGACTGCCACTGTTATGAAGTTAATCTCAAATATATACCAAAGGGATATAATTGTAAGGGATCGGATCCGTTTCCACCATTTCATCAATGGGGACTGCTCATGTAAGGATTACTGGTAATGGGAAATAGTTAGTAAGGGAGATAAGATCATCAGAGCTTCACCACATATGGCATGTATCATGTGACAATAGAGGAGCAAAATTTGTGGAGGTAACTTCCTCATTTCTGGTCTTTTGACTAATTATTTTGTTTGATGCAAAGTGTATGCTCCAATTTCATCAGTTAGATTGTCGGTTTCTTGTTCTTGTGGCATCATGAATAACACATGCTTTAGTTCATTCAAGCCCAGAAAATCCCAAAACATTAGAGAGTTGAAAAAAGTTACAATAAAACAAACTGCTATGTAGTAGTGACTTTTACCCCCATATTTGAGAGTCAGAGTACAAACACTATTCAAAATGGAAGTGCTCTATCCAATGGTGTGAGTGTTAACCACGTCAATTGCCTGCTTCCAACCTTGGACGGATTAATAGGCGTAAAATCAGTCATCTTCTCAGTTATTTCAGGGACTAACTCTTGGGCTCATCCCTATCATTCTTGTTCAAAACTTTCTTTCATGTCACACTGATAATCCTATGTCGTAGGTATAGCTACATATTGGCCCAGGTGGCCCCCATGGCACCTTTTGTGCCCTTTCCAGACCATGCTTGGGCCTCAGAGACTCTCAAACAGTTTAACAAAGAAGCAATATTTAAACTACAGACATGCTTTTCTTGGGCAAGGCATTTGACCAACCATACATTATGTTAAGAAGAAGTATCTATCTTGCTTTAAATTGGCTTGAACCTGGTTTTCCTGGCTTGTCACAGTCACACCTATTAAGATAGGATAGAAAATTTTAATATTTTTGTCCACCAAAAAATTTTTAGGGGCGAAATGAAGTTATACCAGTGGATACCCTTGTGGTGAAAGAAGCTGCAAATTCACCACAGAATATTACATCAACGATATTTGGACTGTTCTAAGAGTATGGTAATTCGATAAATACTGGTGACGGTTATCTTATTCCGCATGGTTTCTGACATGTGAGCCAGCTGTTTCAAATTTATTGAATGATATAGTCAAGGTTAGTGGAAGAGTTCTCAATCTGTGAATTTCCATAAAATCTATTTCCGTCAGGACCTCAGCTTGTCCAAATTAGTGAGTTAATGGAGCACTGATGAACCAACTTTAGTCAACTTTTTAACCAAATCTTCTTGCATTTGTAGCTAAATATTTGCTTAAAAGAACCGATCACATTCCAAAGTTTTTTATATATTTTGTTATGTTTGCAGAGAAATTTACAAAGGAGAATAGACTTCTAATCCCTAATGATTAAAAAATATGCTGCTGTGATTAATATTTAAGGATCAATGTATAGTTAGGAAGCATTAAATTCCCACTTGACATATAATTAGGCACAAGAATAGAAAAGTGATACTGATCGCTTTACTTTTCTTTCTTTTTAGTTGCATTGGCTTGATGTCCTACCTTTCCTCCCTTTTTCATTGTATTGGCTGAGTGATGTAAGCTTAAGATGTTCACCTATTTGTTCTTGTATTTAGATTATCTTAACAAATACTGTTCTCTCTTGACTACCGTAACAGTGAGGGAGTGGTATCAAACCAAGTCTTGCTATGTCAAGAAAATGAACTTTTAGGACTATTCTCTTACCCATGAAGGAATAACATTTCTCTCTCTCTCTCTCTCTCTCTCTGTCAATATTTAATTATGTCTTGCTAAAGCTCTCTCCACCCACCATCAATATTCAACCAGTGAGACAACACTCCCAAGTTAAGTTCTTTCCTTTATTTCTTTCTTTCTTCTGATTCTGATTGTCATGATCAATCTTAAAGAGGCAACAAAGTTCTTCATTGATTCATGGCCAACATCATTGCAGTAGCTTTACTCAAATAGGATTTGATTTAAAAATAGTAATCCCCCCACTAGACAAAACAAGGAAAGGTCACTTTTCCTCATTTCATGTGAACCATTGAATTGCATGGCTGGCCACATGCCTCACTCCATCCTAACACGCCCTTACAGTTCTTTTTTCAACAGGTGCAATCAACCAGTAGTATATGCAGGACAGGAGATTGCCTCATCTTTGTTCCCTCTTTTTATTTTGATGATGGGTCTAATTAGAAAATTACCACCACCTTTTTTTCTTTTCAATTTTTTTCAGGCGGAAGATTAGAGATCACAATGCCTAAACTCACCAACTTCTTTACTTTAGCAGTTGTTTGGTACTTTTTCCTGATATATAAAGCATTTAGTGGCAGAAGAATGGGACGGGCTCACAGTCATCAAGGATAGTATGCACATGTTACTTGTCGAAAATTAATTAGCTAAAAAAAGGCGTCAAATAATCTTAAATCTTTAAATTATTATAATTAGTATCTGCTTGTTACTTCTTGAAACTTAATTGGTTTCTATTCGGTCAATCAATACTCCAATTGTTTCTACAAAATTGGAGTATAAATGTTTTGCCTTTTATTGGATGAAGCATGCATCATTTGGTCATTGACATGTAGCATTATTATTATCCCAATGATTCCCACCAGTATGTTACAGAGGACATTTTGTGATATGTGAAACTGTTCAAGACAATAAATTATGAAGAAAGTACACATTATCGCCTGCTCAAGCAAGGTTTTGGGTTGGGGAGGAGGAGGTTCCAGGTTCAATTCCTTGTAAGAGCTGAAAAAAACACGCTACATATCAAGGAAAGGGAAAGGAATCGTGAGCAAAGTCTCCTTTTCTAGGTAAGCAACTTCCTACAGCAGAATATATAGGAATGGTTACTCTTGGTTTTGGACAGTCACGGAACTTGTTTTTTTGACAGATTTCATTCTTATTGCTCTGCAAAATTACCGGTTACCCAAGTTTTCTTTAATGATTTGACCTCATTTTCCCTGATACCAAGCAAACCTAAGATACACAACTACCATCAGCCCTGTGATAGTAATGATGGTCTTGACTAACTCCCTATTATTTCAGGTATTCTATGGGGCCAAAGGAAAGATTCGCATTACTTTCTTTCTATCTTTGTTTTATTTGTATGAAAGTGGGGGAATATGGGCACCTATAAAACCAAAAGGTGAGAAAAATTAAGAGGGGAAAACCATTAAAAAAATATAAGAGTGAGAAAAGATACTAAAAGATAAGTTGCTTAGTATAAGAAATGATCTTTAAAAAGTTATTCTCAATGCTAAATATAATAAAAAAATTCAAAGCAGGTTCTTATGCTCATTTCTTTTTAAGATTTTTGAGATTGCTTTCTTTACTAGCTCCCCGTCAAATCCAGTTTACTCTAGTCATGCCAACCTACCTATTGATACCATGGATCACCATTATTTCAAGTATCTTTAGTCTCCAGCTCCAGAGATTTCAAATCCGTATCCGATCATCATCAGTCTAGATTTACCTGAAAACTAGGCGACGGAAGTTAGACCTGATTTCTATATGATTCATTCCATATATGTAAGCACCATATATTTGCTTCACCCATATGTGATCCATATCTGAGGAAGGATTGACATCAGTTGATTGATTTGTGTTTCTTACCTAACACCATGTCATGTGACACAGGAGGCCTAGAAGAAAAAAAAAATTTCATTTCATTTCTACTTTAGATGGCACATTTTATGTCATCTAACCTGATGGAATGGCAAGAAGGTCATTACAAATGGGGTTTGCGGCTTTGCTTGTGATGGATAATGATGGATTACCTTACGTGCTACACTTGAAAAGGATCAAGGAAAGTAGGTGACATGAATTCTTACGAAACTATGATTATATGCATGAAATTTGTGACTAAAACATGACAGCTCTTGTCCTATTGTAATGTTCTTAATATTTTATAGACGTAAAAATGATGCATTAGCACAAGTGGTGAGAGATTGAATTTTGGAAAGAATCTTATTTCACACTGCTTTGGTTTTGGTTTCTTTATTTGAGATGGAAGTACAAAAGTTATTGGAATCTTGAGAAAACCAGAGCCTCCATTTCTCTATAATTTTTCGGGTTGGAGCCCATTTGCTTTGTACCACTGGCTCTTTCTGCACATGGAAAGTTTCGAGTTATTTTTTTTCTTACTCCTTTGAGAGAAGTTAGCATTTCTCTGTCGACATGTCATTGGCATCTGAAAAGACTTAGGATTATTCCATCTGTATGGCCTTTTTCTATTGAATCCATGTATACATCATATATATGTATATATATTAGGGTTCATTTTTAATGCTCAAATTTCCATTAAAGATGAATTCTAGAGATTGAAATGCTGTTGTAGACAAGTTGGGAGTTGTTTATTTCTTCCCAAAACATACTTACTGTCTCATTAAGTATTATTTTTGGGCATTAGTGCAGGCAGATCTCATAATAAAACTAATAGACTACTCTTTCTAACTTTATTTTTGAGCCATCATGTGTTATAGTACTTGTTTTCAAAACATGGTTCCCTGCACGTGGGCCTTCCTCCACCATTACAGCAGCACTTCTGCTATGAAAGATCATGGGTCCATTCCTTTTCTTCTTTTTTTTCCTTTTTTTTTCTGCCTTTTTTTTTACTTCCATCTTCATGCCTATGTGCTTTGAGCTTTAGTACCTCCTGACTTCTGAGGGGTTTGGGCCTGGCGGTAAAGAAGGGGATGGGGTGTACGGAAGATCCCGTGTTCAAGTTCTTATTAGAACAAAGTATTACAAATATGTGATACAAAGTTAATAGATTTCAAAAAACTTACTACTTTATTGGAATGTACTAAAAAAACAAAAAATAATAAAACAATATTAAGAAAGAAAGAAAAAAACATGAAGAAAATGAGTTCTCATATTCTATTTTATAATGGAAAATATGAAAGAAAGCGACTTGTAATTACATTGTTAAGAAAACTATACATATTTAAATTATTTAATCATTATATAATGAAGTAAAATAAATCAAATGAGCTACAGTGGTATACAAAATAACAGACATTTTAAGTTTATTTTTATTTTTTCTTACTTCTTTCTTTTCTATTTTCCTCCCTATTTTCTTTAAACTTTCTAAACATCAAACATACCTTAAAAAGTGTAAAGAAAAACAAAATACATATATATATATACATGTGTGTGTGTTTGTGATGAGAGAAATTATGTCATACTTTTTTGTTTAGAAAAATAATTTAATTGATTTCAACTAACAATACATCGATAGAAATATAAAATCAAAACTGTTAAAATCATGTTAATTTAAACAAACATTTTAAAAAGTTAATAAGATAACAAACGACCAAAGTTTCGAATATTTTGGAGGAATTGGAATTTACACGCTTAATATTACTATCACATCATTAGGTAATACTTTACTCTAATACCAGATCATATCAGATAACCATTGGATTGATTATTCTCCGACGATATACTTCGCTTCATCTAATCGCTCTCAAACATAACAAACATACAAAACCAAACCGCCAGATCGGCATCGATACAATCACTACACTAAGACGACTACAATCACGTGACGCAGAAAAGCCGCGAACGACAATCACACGCGTTTCTAAGCGCGACGCATTAATCCACTTAAAAACATATAAAACTTATATTCGCGCTTATCAACCATTTTATCGGTAAAAAATAATGAAAACGTAGATGAGCGCCAAGACGTGTTAATAACAAAAATCACTAATCCCAAAAAAAGCGCTAATGTGATAAAAGCCAGAGAAATGGAGGCGTAATTATGTCATACTTTGTTTAAAAGCTTATGTGTATTTAATTTATCAAATATTTCTATCAAATATTTAAAATAAATTTGAAGTAATATATAAAAGTAATGTATTCACTTCAAAACTATTTTTAAAAAAATATCTATATTTCACTTTTCTCTTTTGGTTACTTTTCCTTCTGGTTATTTGCCATTCTATTATCTTTCCTTACATCTTATTTACAATTTTTGTTTGGTACATCTTATTTACAAGCATAGCCTAGGTTTACTTCCTCTCTTTTTCTAATACTACCCAACACAACTTTTTGGAATCAACCTCCTTGAGAAAGTAAGCTGAGATTTGTGGGTTAAAGGCCACTGAAGGTTATAATTCCTTATATCTAATGAAGATGAAAGTGAAACTGATGACAGTGACACAACTAACACACAAACTCCAGAAAATACATAAAAACACAAATGTTGATGAAACAGTTTAAGATGGGAATTATCAGGATTAGTAGAGATGTGCGCAAATTATAATTATAAAAAAAAAAAAAACAGTTTAAGATGGGAATTCAACTGATATTATTATCTATAAAGCAGAGAGAGTCCAAGTACATTTATAGTCATCCATAGTTATATGGTAACCCTATTTTTACAGACCGTGAACTGATTACCCATATGCTTATTCCTCTCCACCATAGTTAAATGGAGATTTTTGCAATTTTTTTTTTTCTCTCTCTTGAAAACCCAGTATCTGAAAAGATCAGTACTGAAAGATATCAGGAGAAGCCATGATGGGTTGACTCAAATACAGCAAACCCAGAGGGTTCATTAGGCTGTCAGAAATGGTAGTAGTGTCAGGGATAGTCCATGGCTCCCCACTGTCAAATCCACCATTGCTGCCAGTATTCAAGAAACTTACAATCTCAACCAGATACTGCAGTCTGTTGCTGAGCTCATTGAATTGAGCTCTGAGAACTGAATTTTCAGCCTCAATGTTTAAATAATGTTGGGTGGTGACATTCATGGTGGTGATGATCTGGTTGTTCTCCTTCCTCAGTTGAGCTGCCTGTGCCATTAGATCATCCAAGTGCTTCTGCTTCCTCATCCTTGATCTTCTTGCAGATTCTCTGTTTGATATCATTCTTTTCCTCTTTCTCTGATCCATCAAAGCTTGTTGTAAATCTTCTTCTGAACTGAGTCTCATACAAAGTTGACCCCTGGTGAGATGTGCCATCATTGGAGGAAGCCATGAATGAAAGCTCAGAAAATTATGCAGTTTTTTTTTTTTTTTTTTGGATTAAAAGTCTCACAAGAAAGAGATTTAGCAGGACCCAGAGAGTGATTAACACTTAGAACTTAAAAGACAACAGTAATATATATAGATATATAGATTAATGCCTAATTATCAGAGACAATTTGAGAGCACAATCATGAAATGTAGTAGAACCAGTAGAGGAAGACAACTGAGAATGACTGAACTAAATGGGTCCTGCGTCTGAATGTGGAATTTATCATAAACCCCAGAAGAAGGATTTCACTGAGAACTGATATGAATCTCAAGCCATCAAGCATAGAATAAGATGTTGAGCATGAAGGTGACTTCTAAGACCTAGAAACTATAATTTCCTGAGAAAATTTGTGGGCTGATGCCTTAATCAGTCAAGCAAGAACTACAACCCTAGACTTGCAAAACAAACAACCCAGAAGCCAAGAACCCTACAAGATTGGCTATAGATCCAATACAAGACTCTGGAAGAAAGACATTTGAAGAGAAAGCTAGACTATGAAACAGAAGAAATACATCTGTGCTGAAGATTGGTAAAGAACTGGAGAGGGGGAGGAGGAGAAGAGGCTTGTGAGTGTGTTTTGGATGGAATTTATAGACCAACAGGGGACAACAGGTGATTAAAAAAATTATGTAAATAATAGGAAAAATTGAAATAAAAACTACATAAAACAGTGAGAAGGAAAATTAAAAGGAAAAAAGGGAGTTTGGAATCTAC
Source organism: Tetrastigma voinierianum (assembly GCA_016808115.1). Lineage (NCBI taxonomy): Eukaryota > Viridiplantae > Streptophyta > Magnoliopsida > Vitales > Vitaceae > Tetrastigma > Tetrastigma voinierianum. Next base: position 175,850 of record JAEQBH010006368.1, on the reverse strand, counting down.
TCTGAGAAAAAGATGTTGGGAAAGATGATGGGACATGTGGGGTGGGGAAGAAAACTCCACAAGTGCCCAGATCCAGCTGGTGGCAAACTAATTAATGCAGATTGCATAGTGACAAGTTTTTTTTTTTTTTTTTTTAATTTATTATATATATTGAGAGAGAGAGAAATTGTTTGTCATGTGACTCATGTGGCACAATTTTTTAGTACTATCTTTGTGGTCAGGTAACATCTTTTTTTTTTTTTTTTTAAGATGATATATTTCTTGGTTTATTTGTCTGGGATAGAAAATAAATAATAGAAATTAGAATTAAAAACCATGAGCATTAAAATCAAAAGTGATGAAAGCTATATGTGAATCATATAAAAAAATATTTCATTCCAAAACTATAAGAGACATCTTTTCTTTCTCATTTTTCTTCTTGTTTTAAGTTTTCTGAATAATTTTAGTGAACAAAATAAAATTTAAATAAAAACTTGATAACTATAATAATAAAATTCATGGGTCTATGAAAATGATGGAGGTGATATGATTTCTCTTTGAAAAAAAATTAAAATGATTTTTTAAACAAATTTTAAATTATTTTCATATTTTAAATATAAAAATTAAAGATATGTTTTTGAAAACTGTTATTGAGAATAAGTTTTTAAAACACCTCGAACATCATTTTTTTTTGTTATTTGAATTTACTCACAAAACATATTCTAATATTTCAGTTTCGTAATTATAATTAGAAAAACCCAAAATTACTTTTTTTTTTCTTCGATTGGCATAATCGCAAATTCTAGAAAATAAATGCATGCATTTTGCATTAATATGATTAAATGGATAAGAGCAACCCTGAATAAGAAGTCATATAAGGAGATTTTATAATATCTGTCCTTAGAATATGATTTGATATGAAATGAAATGACATGATATTCTCATACAAATGTCACCACCTGAAATTGAGTGAAGGGCATCTAGGGGTAGATATATAGGTGCCAATATTCAATCAAATTAATTTGCCTTTTTTGGGTCTTCAACTTGAAGGAGTTGTCTGGGCTGGGACTATATTATTTTAGAAAAAAAAAATTATAATAATGTTAATTTTGATTGAGTTGATGGGGGTGTTGGAGTTGGAAATGTTTGAAATGGCCATGGGATTTTAATGAAGTGGTTGAGATTGGGAGGGCTAATCTGTCTTTGAATTTGGAGACAATGAGAATCCATTTATTTGGAAATCGATATGTGCTAGCCTTGTGATATTCTCAAGAGATTTTCAGTCCTTTATGTCAATTTGATCTTTCTTACTTTTTTACATTATATTTATATCCAATATAAAAACTTTCAAAATATTCTTCTAGGTGCTTGTGACAGCATTTCTCTATAAAAGCAGTTCTTCTATAAAGCCTTTTTTATTACAAATCACGTAACAAATTATTTTTAAAACATATATATTCAATGACGGATCTAAAAGATTAAATCGGGGCATAAATTTTTTCAAAGCAGGTATAGTTAAGTAATTTGATTTTAATCCCAGGTTATGGTTTGATTGACTCTATTAAAATTTTTTAGAAGGGAGTAGCGCCATTAAAAAATGTTTAATTCATGCCTTAATTTATGCCGATATACCGCTTAACGCTTAAATACGAAGATATGGAAAAAGGTACAGCCTGAAGTTTGAAGAGAGAGAAAGTATAATTTTATTACATTGTAATTTAAGTGTTTAGTTGTAAAAAAATATTTAATAAAATAAAAAATCTAAAAGTTTACTAGTAGTGTTAATAAATTATTTATAATGTTATAAAAATACTTTTTTTAATCATATAAAAAATAGTTTAGAAGTGCTTGATATCCTTTAATAATGTTGGTATTTTAAAATAGTTTTCCAAAATTAATGTCAAAGGAACTTTTAATTATAATATTATTGTGAAACAAGCTCTTCATATCTGTGACAATTATTACTGAGAATACGTCACTAAAAAAACAATTTTTTTTTTATAAAAGTTAATCACAAATGCTTTTTAAATAATAAAAAATGTTTTGTTTTCAAAAAAACATCTTTAGGAAGATACAAATACAATGTCTCTCGTGGTGGTTTTATCTTGTCTAATAAATCAGAAAAGTTGTATCATTGTTAACGCTTTTGAGAGATCGCTTTTAATTAATTGACAATACCAAATCTAACCCACATTTATAACATAAATATCTTCAAAGAAATCATGAATTATTTTTCATATTTTAATACAAAATTGGGCTGGAACAGTATTTGATAAAAGTTCATCACATGGGTATAGTGTTAAAGTCAGTAACCAGCTCAAAATGATTGTGAAATGGTGAAGGTGGTACCTTAAAAAATATCTCATCATGATTCACGCGACCAAGTTTAGCCATGTTTGGCACATTTCTGAAAGCACTTTCATTCCATATAAATGGAAACATTTTTTCAAGTATGACAAATTTTTGCTCTTTTTGTGAAACATCTCTAGATATTGAAAAAAAACAAACAATAATTTAAAAATGTTTTTTTATTTGATTTGATTGGATTGGTTATAAAATCACACAATTTTAATACAAGTTTATAAGGTTAATGAGAATTCAATTTATACAATCACAAAAAAAAAAAAAAAAAAAAAAAAAAAATCGAGTGGTTTGGGCCTGGCTGACTCCTTATAACTTTAAAACGTATTATTGTATCAAAACACCATACTTATATAATATCAAAAAATTTCTTTTATATCAAATGCGGATTCTCTCCTTATGTTGATATTAACGTATTCGCTATGTCCCACTGACATGGCGCTAAACCTAATGTGACAAATACTCTTAAATTCGCTAAACGAACCCCACAATGTAGTAATGGACGGCCTGATATACTTAGAATGACTACAATAAACCATGTTAGAAAGATATTGTAGTTTCCTTTTATCGGCTGATGCCATTACCTTTTGTCCTTATATCAGTATATATAAATATATACTCCAATTATTTCAATAATAATATGCTCTTCATAATATGTGACTCAAAGACTAAGCTTAAAAAAAAAAAAAAAAAAAAACTCCCTAACCCTAGCTTCCTCTATCGCCCTATCATAACTCAATAGCCTTGCTTGTTTTCATCCTCAATGGTCTATCACCTTCTTCCACCACCGCCGGGCTGCATCTCCTCATCCGATAATCTTAAACGAGATCGACACGCCCTTAATTTAATTGTTTTCAACGCCAACACGCCATTAATCGCTAAAAACCTCACAACCACATATTATTCCGCATGGCAACTCCAATTCACGTCTCTCCTATTCGAATATGATTTACTTGGCTTCGTTAATGGCTCAAAATCATGTCCTCCGACACCGATAACTATGTCCGAGGCACACAACTCTAATCCGAACCATACTATTTTATTTACAAAACCAATTGCTTTTCACGAATTGCCGTGGCCCATATCTCGCCAATTCTAGTGCAATTTATCTTTATCGCCACCACATCTCGTGCTTGATGAACTACTCTTGAAAAAACGTATGTCTCTCATTCGCACAAACAGATCATGACCCATCGACAAAATCTTGCCAGTCCTTAACAAGGTAATCGGACTATTACCGAGTGTATACAAGATGTCAATATAAGTCTCTTTCGCACAATACTTAGATATCGTCGTCGACTCAGGCGTCAAAGGGACTCTCACAGCTTTAAAACACATTTACTAGTCGAATGTGACAAGGAGGCCACGCCTGCGGGGTGCTAATGATGCGAGCCGAAGTTCGAGTTCAACCGGTCAGCCGACCGCACATTTCGAAGCCGGTACCGAACTCAAGTCGAAGCACCGGCTTTTGATCGAAGTCGAGTCTGTGCAACTCGAGTCGTCTCATGCTTTCATTAAGACCCTAAATATTATAGCATCAAACTTTAATCACACAGATAATATATATATCATTCTCTTACATCTTTTTTTAAAGAAAAATTAATTATTTTTAAAATAATTATATTTATAACTAAATAAATAATAAAATGTATGATTGTTTAAGAATAAAAATAGAGATATATTATTTATGTCATCTCTTAAGTAGAGATATAAAATTAAAAACATTTTTAAATTTTATACAAAAATATTATGGCCACAGCCTGAAATGAAGTTACGAGTCGTCGACTCGACTAGTTAACATTTTAAGTCGAGCCACACGAATCGAAATAATCGAAGCCTGATCGAGTCAGAGCCGAGCAGCCCTGCTGTCTCGCCTCATTAGCGCCCAGCTCCCTTCGCGACCTGCCGGAATTCCAAGATGTGGGAGGGCCCTCATGGGTTGCTTTACACCCATGAGAGGACCCTAAGAGAAATAAGGCATGGCGGATGTCACAGGTGGTTCTGATGTGGATCCTAGATGTGGGTTCTGACAGGCAAAGAAGAAGGCCTTAAGACACCGGGGGCAAGCCATAAACTGATTTGGGAGCACGGCATTCAAGGCCCGCACACACGGCCGGGTGATCACAAGCACAATGTCATGATCCGTCGAGAGCGCCTGTGTCGCTGCGGCACAGCAGCGCAGCCGCAAATACCCAAGTCGGTGGTACGAGCAATACACAGTAAAGGCGCCCAAGTCGGCGCGGGTTTCGTGCAACGCTTTCACAGCCATGCACGACAGAGCGCCAGTAGCGCTCAGCACAGCAACATGGGCATAAGACAGTAGCCGCCAGCCACGCGCGACAGAGGCACCTGCAAATGCGACACGTGCCAGAGACACTGTGCACACAAGACAAAACGAATACCATGCCAAGGGACATGAGATTGGGGCCGGATCAAGGCTGACTGACAAGATTAAAAGAGAGGCAAGAGTTGGTTTGGAAAGTACATGATAGAGGTGCAAACCTATAAGATCAACATCAATACTGCGATTGTCGAAGAGGTGCAAACAATTGGGGCTTGATCGTGATGGTCAGGCTTTGAAAGAGCTGAGGGAATGATCCAAGTGCTCACCCACAGGCACTTCGAAGGGGTGGTATGCTCGTATAAAGAAGCCAGCTCAATCCTTATAGCTGGCTGCTCATTTTTAGGTAGTATCCCCGCTGTGTGGGTTTCAAAGGCTCAGGTTTTCTATGTGCCGTGAGCACAACACAAAAAGGTCAGAAAGAACAAAGAGCACCTGGTTTTAATCCACAGAATTGGTCAGTCGGTGTGTCATTATCAATCGCGACAGGTCGGCACGGGCGTTTGTTCCAGAGGGATCTTAGAACCTAACACTAAGGCAAAATCATAGCCTGATTCGTGTACGTTGGTATCAGAGAGACGGTAAGTTCTTCAACAGAGGAAGTCAGGTTTCTTCATGATCCTTCCGCGCCGAAGTCGTTTCTTCCCAAAAGTCAGACAAGAATCGATGAAGCTATGGTGCTCGGTTGCATGCCTTCATCAGATAAGGTGTCACACGCCAGTGGTAATCGTGTCGCCTACTCGGTAGTCCATTAGTGCCGCTTTCTGTAGGTGAGAAGTGACACTAAGTGTCTTCCAGCGGTCGGTGATGCCGCCTGCAAGATATGACGCCCTCAGCCCGGGGTATCAACGCCATCTTTAGTCATCGATGACGCTCCGGCGTATTAAATACCGGGCTGAATAATAGATCCGGTGAAGGTGCCTCATGATCAGGAAGGCGCAAGATAGACTGGTGGAGAATGTCACGACTTATTTCCTCGCGGGGTGGGTCTCCATGGGACCAATAAATGGAAGACTTTATCAAGATCGTTATCAGGCGCGTCTGTTTTCAATGAGAGCAAAGAGAGCGCCGCGCGCGCGCGGACCATGCGAAGCCGATCCAGCATGCCGCACCCTAAGCAGTTTCAGAGTCATCACCCTTTGCCTTGACTGGATTATGAAGAAGGGTAAGTACTACCCCGCATGTAAACCGGGGCCTGAGCTTGAAACAGCTTCTCGGCTTATTTCAAGGTGCGGCGAAACCGCCATCATAAAGGCAAGATGCGGGTAAAGGCGGAACAGTCTCAAGAGTAAGTTCGCGTGGTACCTCACAAAGACGCGTCGCCGCCGCTGAATGAGTAGGCCTCGTGACATGTCATAGACGACACAGGTGGGCGTCTGCGGACTGCATTAAGACGCCTTATCAAGATCAGCTACGATAGGGTTTCCGAGCGCCGCCAGGTGAGAGCGCTCCAGATGAAAGCAAGTGGACGAGGTGAAGCTTTAGAGTCCGTGCATGCCATGACTCTGCTGTCAGGAGCTTGTCGCCGGTCTCGGGACCCGACAATGAAGAAGGGTGGGCACACTCGCCCCGCAACCGGCCTGAGCTTCGAGCCGTTTCTCCCGATGAGCCCAAGGCAGGCGAACCAACATCATATAAAGGCAAGATGCGAAGCGCAAGGTGTCATCTCAGCAAAGTGTCTATGTGAGACTGCGACGGTCGCACAATACGTGGAATGAGTAGTCTGACAAGTGGTATCGAGCACCAAAGATGGCCGAGAAAAACACCAAAGAAAAGGTGGTGTCTCACACTGGAAAGAGATCAGGAAACCAGAATACACGAAGCAGGGCACTGTCTCTGCATGGTCTGCACATGTATCCAATGAACTGAATGTTCAGAGGGACTTGGCTGAGTCTCATGCCAAGCATGTGAAGGGGGAATTTGTCGAAGACAAGGTAGGTTCAAATTCGAACGGAGGAACTTAAAGCGCATGGATGGGAAATCAGCGTAGGTGATGTCAGTGTTCTAAAAGGTCGCATCAGCAGGTCGTTTCTTCCGATACGATGCAGCCCTATACTCAGTCCCAGCCCAAAAGGCTTCTGGCAACCGCAATGCAAAGGAACCCTGAATTTTTCAGGACATGGAGCAGCTCTTCAAGGCCGGCCATGTAATGATAAAAGGTCTCCCCCACCAAAGATGTATCTTATAGGGGATGCAAAACTATGGTGGCGCATTGGTCGGGTGAGGGACTTTAGAAAGGGTGAAGGCCCCAAGTCATTGAGTGGGAGACACCCAAAAGGGAATCAGCAGATCGCTCCTCCCGACGCACGCTCTGATGGCCGCCAGAGAGTCCTCAAGGGCCGGAACATACAGATCTCGATGATTACGTAAAGAATCTCGGGGCCTCTTCACGCCGAACATAAGGAATATGTCCGAGGAAGACAAGTTGTTCAACTTGTCTCGTGGCTTCGTGTGGATGGCAGGTACAAAACAGAACTTCGCAGTGTGAATTTTGAGATTCATCGCTTACTATGGTTTGGCAAGTAGACAAGCTGATTGATCTCAAGATGGTTTGCAAGCACAACAACAAGTAAAACAAACCCATGGTGGGATGAGATCCAAGGCCGGCGCGTGGAGCACAGTAAGACCACCCTGCAGAGTGGAGAGAACGTGGCAACAGACATCTAAATGGGTCGGATGCTTCATATGCCGAGGCCCACATCGAGCCAAGGAGTGTCCAAAGAGGGTGCGTGTCTCGCCTCCAACTGACAAGGATTCGGTAGATCGGGAACAGCAGCGGAGATAAGATCGAATCCAATTCAAATGGTAAATACTATTCTCAAATCAAATTCAAATTCTGAACTAATGTACGGGTTGTTCAAGTGAATGGAATAGGTAAAGGCGCCAGGATACTGAGCAACACACTGTGGTAGCAAATGGTCGCCAAATGGGGATTAGAAACGAGGCTCATGACAAATAAGTGGGTGACGCCTTTCGAATGGCAGTGATCATCGCGTAATTTTAATCATCGTGATCCTATCCCACGGAGACGGTGATCAGTCAGTCGTCAGACTCGCGCATTTTTACTGGCGATTTCGAGATGATCATGTGGATTTAACTTTAGATGCGTTAAGGCAAGCTTTATGCCTTACTCGACACCGGCGTTATGAAAAGGACGCTGCACTCAGATTGGTCATGGAAAATCAAGCCATGAGAACCAAAGATGGGGCGAGGTCAGACCTTCAACAACACACAAGGGGGGTCAGGGCCTGAGAATAGAGACAACGGGGCTTCGAAGCCTCGCACCCTCGGTTCGTGACAAGAGCAAGTGGTCAAGGACAAGATGTGCTTGCCGACGAGGACGTCGACCTCGCTTGGTGGGGGCGGGCTCAGAGTCTCTTCGACCGTTTGAACTCCGCATGTGGAGGGCCCCAGCTGGTCATTTTTACACCCATGAGAGGACCCTAAGAGAAATAAGGCATGAAGCATGTCACAGTGGGTTCCGATGTGGGTTCTGATGGCCAATGCCAAGGCCTTAAGACAATCGGGGCTGCAAGTGGTCAGAACCGATTCGGGGTACTAGGGTATCTAAGGTCTGGACACATCACTGCGGATCACGGGCGCAATGCCATGATCCGGTCGAGCGCCTGGGCCGCTGCACAGCAACTACCGCAGCAACACAAGACGCAACGCCAGTACGCCTTCCAGTCGCTGCACGTGCAACAAATTAATAAAAGGCCAAGATAGGCAGTCGCCAAGTCACAAGGTCTGTGCAGCGCTTCATAGGCCATGGTAATGCACAGAGCGCCCAGTAAAGACAGTGACAAATGGGCCATGCAAATACAAGATAGGGCTCTAAAGGCCAGATAAAAGTAGCGCCAGTTGGAGACGAGACAAAGGGGGCAGACAGGATGCAGACTGACCATGTGCCAAGGGGACAGAGATTGGGCCGGATCAGCCGATCACTCAAGATTGGGCAAGAGAGGCGTAGTTTGGCCGAGCTACATACGGAGGTGCAAAACCTACGCCCCAACACCAATACCAGTGATTGTTGGAAGAGGTGCAAACACAATACATCGATGGTTTAGCTCAGAGCTTGGTACTGAATGATTCAAGGGCTCTGAGTTCAATAGGTATGACACTGGGAAGGTGCATGCTCAGATATAAAAGGCTTAGGCCTAGATCCTTACAAGGGTTGGTTGGGTTCATTTTGTAGTGTGTGTATCCAGTTTGTAAGGGGAGCCTAAAGGCAGTGTATTCTATGTGTTGTGAGCACAAGCCAGAAAAGTCGAAGGCTAATAATAAAAGAGCAATTGGGTTGAGACCTATATAAATTCATTTGTCATGTGTGCTGCTTGCTCTTAACCGCATGTCAGGGTTAAGGTTGTCTAAGAGGGATCTTAGAACCGCACACTAAGGCAAAAATCGATAGTCGGATTTTGTGGGTGTGACACCTAGCCACAGCTTCAAGCACCTCTTTATAATTTGAGTATTTGTTTCCCATTTACATACTGATGCACTAAAGTTACGTGTTGATGCATTGCCTCTTCATGGTGAATATCAGGTCAGTACATATGTAAATAAGGGTGTTAAGCATATGATATCAAAACCCTATAAATTTGATCTTTAAAATATTGGTTGTTTAATAGATTTACTCCATATAATATCATCAATTTGAATCTTACAACCCAGAAAAAGATTTATCAGACTATTCATCATAATATCCAAATAGTGACATTGGCCTGATTTTTCACGAAGGAGTCACCACCCACCAGCTCACACCCATGCCGTCGTTTTCAAAATTGAAGAAACTGGCGGTGGCTTAATGGCTTTCCACAATGTATTTAGCTTTTTCGCCATGTTCCATTCTGAACTTGTCTTTTGCTTCGGCTAACAATCATGTGGCTACTTTTGGAAATTACAAATAAAGGGATCGGTTGGGCAAGGAATCTCGCTTTCATCTTCAAAATTATTTCCCTTACACCAATTGTAAGGGTTTGTTTGTTTGGTTCTCACGAAAATTTGATGATAAATATGAGAAAAAAGTCCTTCATATATAACTCATGTGATAGAATATTCAATATTTTAATTATTAAACGTTAAATCGACCAATTTGCGGCGAGCCTTTAAGCCTTAACATTCTCCATCACACGCAGCTCATACCCGCATGCCAAGCAGCCAACAACTAAACAGCCCCCATGTATTATCCAAATCAACAAACGGTGAAGAAGTCGCAGCACGCTCGAACGCGTAACTCATGCCACACCAGTAACTCAGATATCATATTAAATAACCAACCCTCCTAAAAACTCAAGTTGTTATGAGAATTTGGGTTTAGGGTGACTTTGAGATAGTTTATTTGAACTTATCTTCTCACGTAATCACTTTTAATAAAAATTATATGTGTTTTAAAGAGTTTATAAAAACAATTTATGACATTCCATAAGCTCATTTTAACTTATTTCAATAAGTTTTATAGAGAAGCTTGTTAAAATAAGCTTAAAAAAATTTATACGAAACCTAAAAATCGATAATTTTAATGATAAAATTGTCATGACAAATTATGCAAAAAAAAAAGGAAAAAATATGAAAAAGAAAAAAGAAAATCCGAAAAAAAATAGGTTAATTTTTTGAAAACTTGTTGTAAAGAACTAGGAAAAATGAAAATAAAAATTGAAAATAAATTCCGAAAATCATGTAAAAATAACAGGTACATTTTTAATTTATAAAGATAGGAAAAAAATTAAAATATAATAAAAGAAACAAATTCAAAAATATGTAAAACTTTTTTTTTTAAATTATGAAAAACATGAAATTTTTCTAAAATATAATTAAAAAATAGAAAAATATTTTATTGGTCTTAAGAGGTTTTTGCACCTCGGTACGTCTTAAATAATTATAAGTTCATGGTATATCACGTTCTAATTTATAAAAAACGTCCCAAATATTTTAATGAAGAAAAAAACCTATAATATTTTAGTTTTTATAATCTCTTTTATGCAAACGAAACAAAATTAAATATGAGAAAATGGTTAATTAGCTATTTTTTATACCAGATATTACATTTAAATGATAAAATGTTTTTAGTATATAGTGAATATATATATATATATATATATATATATATATATATATATATATATATATATATATATATATATATATATATAAAATATTAATTTTTTAGTTCTTTACCTTAAAATTATATCATGACAAATTAATATGTTTATGTTTAATAAAAGAAATTAATATTTTTTCGAAATAAAATAATGCTAAAATAAAATAAGAAACCCTAATTAATCTAAGTATAGTAAGCAGAATTAGTAATTTACCAATCCATGACTTAAATATTATAAGATGAAAATATTATATGCTAAATAGGAATATGGAATAAGTTGATTAAAACACAGAAAGAGGAAAGCCAATTGAAGTTAAAAAATAAAAAATTGACTAAAATTTGATACATCAAAACATGGTCTAAATGATATCCTATTTTCATAATATAAATTAGAAGGCATTTACGTAAAGATAAAAGAAGATGAGAAGAAGAGAAAGAGATAAGAGAAGAAGATAATAAGAAGAAGGAAGAGAGGAAGGAGAGAAGAAGAAGCTTTTAAGGTATAGATGCTAATTAAGGTATTGAAATATGTGCACACTTCAAAATTCGTGTCCACTGACAACCCACACCATGGAATATTTCGTGGATGTCGTAACCCGACACCACTCATTTAAAATCTGGGCAGAGTCTCCTTTGCACGGAGCTCTACCCAGCAGACACAACCCCCGTCCCAAACAGCTTCACAATGACTAACAGCACCATATCGCTAGTAAAATAAATTGGCCATTTCAACTTCCTCGTGATTAATTACCCACAAAATACATAAACTATATACAATAATTCGAGTTAATAAATTACTTTTACCAAACATATATCAAAATGTAGAGTTTTAATAATCGTCGGACTCTGGAATCTACACAAAATCCATGTTGAACAAAAAATCTGGTCCCACATCGACACAAAAACAAAGGCGAGATGTGTTTGGGGTCACGAGCCTCTCAATGTTTGGGTCCCAAGGGGCACCCCACTTCAGGAAGAGAGAGGACCCACGCCTGCCAGGTCTCGTTTCCCCACACGCGCCCCGCCGCCCCTTGCCTGCCTCCGGTCCACTTTCTATTTTTCGAACAAACACATGTCTGTTCGTGGAGACACTTCCTGGCTTATTTATTCTCCCGTTTTTCCCATTTTTGAATATAACAAAAATATTCTCCTCACTTCATCATCACTGTGCGATTGTTCTGCAAAACAAATTGAGTTCGTCGAGAATCCTCCGAATACTACGAAACCGCCTGGACCAGATCCACATTCTATCTATGCGCCAGAGTCACATTATTTATTTCTCAAGTTTAACGAACAGAACGACAACAACAATCTTAAGACGAATTTGTTCTATTCGTTTCGAATTTGTTTATGTTCGTTTCGAATTTATTTTTGTTCATTTTGAATTTTTTTCTGTTAGATTTGATTTAGTTACTGGTACGTATTCAAATTTCGAAGGCAATTTTTGATATTCTGTTCGTTTTGTATTAAAATTTTTTATTCTGATTTTGTTTCGATTTTATGTTAATTCTGATTTTTCGTCTCAATCGTCTTCAAAATTTAAGTAGGTTTAATTTCTGGCCCGACAAATTTCAAAATATTTAATGTTAAACGTTCCGTTTCTTATCACATCTGTTTCTTATCAAATTTTGCGAAACTTGTCAGTTTTACATTAAAATATTTGTTATGGTTTATTCAAATATTTTTGTTTTTGCATCTTTGAGTTGTTTATGCGGTACTCACCTTGAGGATCTGTTTAGGCGCAGTGTACAGATGCTGTTTAAGAAATGAAAACTAGTATTTGTTTGTGTTATTTTTATATTTGAGTTCACTGTATGTTTTATTGCTTTGCTCAAGTTTGCAAAAAACGATGTCGGTTTTATGTTATTTTAAATGTAGATTTCGATCTTTGCTTTGATTTAATCAGTGCAAATCTTGAACTTCCTATAAACTATTTTCAGTTTTGAACTACATTTCTCATTTTTTTTAATTTTTGGAAAAAAAAAAACGTTATGTTTACGGTGCCTTTGTAAAGCATTATGTTTCAATTTTAATATTTTACTTGCTGGCGTTTTTTACCGATTTTTCGTTTACGTAATTACACACAAATCTTTGTTACGATTTTTCGTTTATGTTCGTAATTCTTTTTCGTAAATATGTTATGTTTATCGCCAGTAGAACACAGCCCATTTCCGATTAACACTGATAGAATCATGGAAGCGAAGGTTGATGGTACCGATTTCAGAGATGATAGCAACAAAAGATGTTGTTACATCTCCGCGACGCGAACTTAGCGGGTCGCCAGTAGGGGACAGTCCTAGAGCGACATTGGAGACGGATAAAGAAAAGTTGGCCGTTGTGGATGCGCCGACTACTCGACTTCACGTGGCCATGCTATGTCGCACTCCAACGGTCACGGAAAATACTCTGCATAACGTCATGATGCGTGAAAGCGGCTAGGAGTTATGGGATAGTGCAGACGAAGTCTGGCGAAGATGTCGGCGAAGGAGATTCATTGTCGGTAAATTTACGGACTTCAAGATGGATTTGATTCAAAAGGCGAGTCTTAGAGTCGGGTTCGAGCTTCAAGTGGTTGTGCATAATATTCATCTTTGAAGGAATGACTCTAAGTGAGACATTTCAAGTGGGTGTCATTTAAAAATGCCACCATCTGAAGGATTTCAAAACTTATCTGTTTCTGAGAAAGGAATTATCACTTAAAGATTTTATTGCTCGGTTAAGGATTGAGGAAGACAATAGAACAATACGAGAAGAAAGTTGGGAAGAATGCAGAAGTTTCAAAGGCTAATGTTGTTGAAGGATTGAAACCCAACAAGAAAGGAAAATGCCTATCAAGAGTGCAGAGAGGATTCGACGAGGCTGAAGAGTTCGTTGTGAGTGCTTCCAGGCGTGGCAGAGTACGGACATCGGAGCCAAGACTACGGAGCCAGAAGGCGGCAGCGGTAATGTGGTGGAAAAAGATCTTCTCGATGGTGTTTGATGATGATATCAATCATTTGCTATGGTATCCAGGAGTGTAATATGGCAAGAAACCCAGGGAGTGGTGGATTGATCTTTGGAGCAACCGTCACATGCGTGCAGCGGTCGATGTTTTCTGCGTCTAACCGTGGGGGTGATGCAAAGCTTTATATGGGTAATTCATCCTTACTCTAAGGTTGAAGGTGTCGAGAAAGATTGCTCTAAAGATGACATATGGAAAAGGCTTGTGACACTAATTAATGTTACGCATGTGCGTATGTTCGCGAGAATTTAGTGTCGGGGATCTCTCCTTAGCAAGAATGGCTTGAGAGTTGGTTTTTGTATCGACAAGTTTGTACTCTCAAAAGAATGGGGATGTACGTAGGAAAGGGTTATCGAGGTGATGGTTTGTTCAAAAATTCCAAATGTAATGATTCTTTGTAACTAAGGATGATTTGAATAAAGTTGCTTCTTCTTATGTGCTTGAGTCTTCTAACATTTTGGCATGCTAGACTATGACACGTTAACTGCCAAGTCAATAAAGGAATTAATGAATATGGGATTTATTCTTGATTTTTGGTATCCCAAGTGAGAAATGCCAAAGTGATGTTTGGATACAAATTTTCTAAGTCCCCTTTCCACTGCGTGAATAATAGAGTTTCGGAACCTTTATCATTGTCTATTTGAATCTATATACGATATGAATCGATAAATTCGAGAATTTGTGTGTCAGTATTTTTATTACTTTTTATGAATATTTATTTCCTTGATGTATTTTATTTAACTTGCAGTATAAAGATGAGAACATTAGTCTTTTAAAACTTATAAGTGAGAGTGAAACTCGAGTTGAACAAAATTAAAAGAATCATGGGGTAGCGGAGGAGGTGAATATGAATTTCCATTTAAGGAAATTTGTACCGAGTTTGGTATCGTTCACCAAATGACTACTCCTTATACACCACAATCTAATGGAGTGGCGGAAAAGAAAAACCGGTCTTTAAGGAAACAATGAATGCATTATTTGAATAGTTACAGTTTTACCACATAATTTGTGTGGGAAAATTGTTTTGTGGTGAATTTTATTTTTAAATAGAGTACCATAAAAGACACAACAAACTCACTATATGAGAAATGGAAAGGCGAGAGATACTAGCAGATATCTTAAAGTGAGGGTGTTTGGCTAAGATTCTCAGTTCCTAAGCCTAAAAGGTTAAGGTAGGACAGGCGTGGCCGTGTTTCTCAAGGACATATGCTCCTGTAGCAATGCATGTCGTTTTCTTGTTCTGAAGTCGAGAGATCTGAGATACTCCCATGCCAATCTGATCATTGAATCAAGGGACGCTTAGTTCTTTGAAAATATATTTCGTATAACATGGTATATGAGTCAATTGATAATAATAAAGTCTCGAGATACTATATCTAGAAGTGATCCAACGGAGGGGATGAACCTAGACGTAGTAAAGACGGACTCCGTCTTTGGACTGATTTCTTACTTGTATCTGTTGGAAAATGAGCCTCGGACATTGAAAGTTGTAACCCATTATAAGCCGGTGCGGAAAGAAGCTATCAATAGTGAGAGTTGCGGTCAATAACATCAAAAATCATAAGAGCAGAGTGGATTGACCCTTCCTCTTGGTAATAAACCACTACAATGCAAGTGGATTTTCAGAAAGTAGAAAGCGAGATGGTGCTATTGATAAATATAAGGCTAGGCTTGTAGTAAAGAAAGGATACGAGCAACGAGGAGTCTTTATTATTTTGATACTTCTTTACAGTACTAAATTGCATCTATAAGGATGCTAATTGCTATAGCGACGGTGTATAAGCTTGAAATCCATCAAATGGATGTGAAAATGGCCTTCATAGCGATTTGGAAAGAATAAATATATTTGTTCAGGAAGGGTTCATTGTTCGGAGACGAGAGCATAAAAGTATGTCGGCTTATCAAGAGTCACTCTATGGATTAGAGCAAGCACCAAAACAATGACATGCTAAATTGTGAAGTCATGTTGTCGAATGGTTTCAAGATTAATAGAGTGTAATAAAATGAATATGTGAAGCAAACTCAGGGAGTGATACCGCCATTTATGTTTATATGTGACGATATGCTTATAACGACGTGTCCCAGTAGGCCCATTAGAAAATCAAATGTTTGCTTGCAAGTAAATTTGAAATAGAAAGATAGGGTCGTGATGTTATTTTTGGGTCCAAAATCCATAAGACATGCGGAGGATTAACTTTCTATCACAATCCCATTATGATGAACGATTCTTGGAAAGAGTGCAAGAATCTAGATATTATACGATGCAAGAAGACTCGGAGTAGATGTTAATTTACATCTTTCTAAGAATGCGGAGTGAAAACAAAGAAACTCAAAATAGTATGCTAAATACTTGAGCGGAGTTTAATGTATGTCATGAACTATACTAGGCGGACATAGCTTGTGCGAGTTAGCCAAGCTAGAGAATCAGATTCTGATTAAGTCAGAATGAAAATCATTGGAAAGCTATGAAACGTTTGATAGGCTACTTAAGGCATACTCAAGACATGCTTTGCATTACATAGAATATCCAGAAACCAGTACTTGAAGGATCTTTGTGATCTGAAGTGGATACTCTTGAAGCACCTAAAGACACAAAATCAACAAGTGGTTCATGTATTCACACTTGGTGGGGCCCGGCGATGTCTTGAAATCCACATCAAACAAACTTATATTTCTAGATCCACTATGGAATGAAGTTGTGCTTTGGATAAGCCTGGCCAGTGAAAAGGGAGTGGCTTCAAAATTTCTTGGAAGATATTCCTAATTGGCTAAACCGATTGCCCGTTATGCTTATACATTGTGATAGTGTGATAGGGAAGGGCAAAGAAATGTCATGTATAACGATAAGTCGACACATACGTCGAGGCATGACACGATAAGACAACTTATTTCTAGTGGAATTATGCCATTGACTATGTGAAGTCGAAAGATAATGTGCGGATCCAACGACAAAAAGCCTAGCTAGAGAGATGGTTGCAAAAACATCGGGAATGGGTTTAAGGCCTCTAAACAACAGAGTCATCATAGCGGACACCCTACCTAGTTGTGGAGATCCCGGGATTTAGGTTCAAGGACAACTTGTAAGTTATGAGACAGTGTAAGTCTTGTCTAATTTGTTTACCATTCCGGGATAAAGACTATTGTTAATAACATAGCGAAGGTTAAAGCGATAGCTTTTAATGATTATGGAACTATATGTTCGAGAGAAATCACCTATGTGAGTGTGAAGTAGGGGCAGCACGTGAGGAATTGCAAAGGCAAATTCTCTAAAACACACTCATGAGACCGGGGCCGGTGTTCATGCTTTGAAATGAACACAATAGTGAATCGATTTTGTTCGAAGCAGGGTTGGCTAATTTCTGTTGTCTAGGCTTACACGAAGATCGGCCAGTTCAGACATCAAGTCTACTGATTGACGGTAAGCGAAGCGGGTTTCACTAAAAGAGAGTTCAAAGTCTGCTTACTACTTATCCGTCTCGACGTTTTCTCATGGAATAATCGCAGCACATCTCGTGACGCATGCGGGAGTATTGATATCGAACTTTTCATTCGTAGCTAGAGATTGTTGGGACTTTGGAATGCACAAAATCCGTAAGTGAATGAAAAATGTGTCCCGCGCCGAATAGAAACAAGAAGGGATGGGTTTTAAATAGTTGGAGTCTGCCGAATGGGTTTGTTTGAGAAGCGGCTTTGTGGAAAGAGAGATGACACATCACGCCAGGTCGGTTTCCCCAGCGACGCGCCGCCGTCCGTCCGTCCGGCCGGCTCGGCTCGGTTCGGTTCCGGGTCCACCCTCTCAAACATGTTTGTTTGTGGAACCGCCACAGCTTATTGTCTGCCGTTTTCCATTTTGAATATAGCAAAAGTATTGCCACTCACACTTCATCATCCTTTGTGCGATTACGCAAACAAATTGAGTTCGTGGTCCTCCGTTCGTACCGCCCGAACGAGATCCGTTCTATCCTAGGAGACAATTGTCCACTATCCTCGGTACAAATTGAGGGGCCAAATTCTTCTTAAGGACACGACGTTCTTCGTTGGGCTTGGATCTGCTTTCTACTTTCTAGTAGTTCTTTGAGGTTTGTTTCCTCGCATTATTTGTTTATGTTTTACGACGAGCGAGCGACGACAACAACAAATACATGTTATCTGAAATGAAAATTAAAAACGCAATCCGACTTTCTTCCTTCGCGACCTCTAGTGAGCGTGGTCATCTGTCTCCATGGCCACTGAAATAGTGATCGGCCGGCGTAGTGTGACCGATGTGAAGTAATTTTCTCGTGGGTTGCACCAAGCAGTACGCGTGTCGCGACAAACAATCATCAGCGATTCGTGAGCGCCTACCGAATGCAAATACGTCCATTGTCCAGTCGTAAACTCCCTCACATCACACAGCCAATCTTGCAGAGTAAAATCACAATTTTCAAAACAAAAGCTTTTCTCGAAAACTTACTCTTGAGATTTGTGTGTTGCGGACTACCCTCAGAAACGAATTATTTGGATAGCATCTTAAGAGAATAGTCATAGTCGCATCTGAAGGATGCATTGGGCGACTCTACAAAGAAGCGATTCTTTGGAAAATCTTCCTTGAAGTGCTTTTAACGAAACATTTTCATTTTCTTTCGATTTCATGTCGCAGCATCCTCTAATATTCTAGGGTGCCGTCGTATGGAATGTAATGTCGATCGACAAACTCATGCTAATATAAAAACATGTATATATTAATATAATTAATCCACTTAGAAATATATTATTCAAATTCACATCAATAACACCAAAATTAGCTCACATGAGCTAATTAACAAACCTGGCTTGATTCATTTTGAATCATTGACGTCGTAAAAATTAATGCCATAAAATCGTCATTGGGCGTGAGCGGTGAAACCCTCGGGTTAGCTTCGCCCATTCTGACCATGCTAATGGGGATTTTTCTCCACTCGGATAATGTTTTTGAGACCGAGAAAGCGCGTATCTGAGCCTCGAACATCTGACCATTTTACATGACTTTTAGCGAGAATAACACAAGTAGGGAAAGATCTCTTGGGTTGTCGAACTCCACCAAATCGGTCGTTCAGCAACCCTCTCAGTGTGTGAATCAGGCTTTGCTTCTTACTCGTCGAGCCTGAAGCGGTCGAAACCAGCCCATCCCCAGAGATAATGGGCTATCTCTCTCTCAAAAAATCTCAAATCCCAGCCACTGTCGTTTTTTTGGTCTTCAAATGGAGAATAAAACTATTTAGTATTTTGTCTTATTCATTTAGACATTTCATTAATTCTCAATGTGTTCATTTTCTTGATTTTTGGCAGCTGTGATCTCGATAAGTAATTCACGTCAAATGCTACTGTCATTATAGCAACATGTATTCACGTAGATGCGTGTAATAGGTGACACATTATCGCATGTCTTTCGGCCCAGTTTTATGGCGACGGCCGATTAAGTCGAAAGCGTGAAATTCCGATTGTCACCGGTCGACGAAGTCGGCGTGGTAGGCTGCAGATTTAGGTAGGGCGATTCTAACGGTGAGTGATCCATTTCATCATCAGATCTAGAAAAATTTCGGATTTTTGCAGAGTGCAGATTTCTGAATTTTGAAAATTTTGAATTTTCAGTTTTACAATAATGTATGGATTTGTATGGAATTGCCAAGGGTTATGAATTTTCAACCTCTTTCTTTGTCGCATATGTAGGTTAGGAAAACCCGAACTTACAAAATGTGTTTGGTTTTGGTTGTGAAATTACGATTGAGGGAAAAAATTTGTATAGAGAAAATGTTGTGTTTTAGGAGAGATGTTGTCCGTTTTTTTAAGCCGTATTTTTGTTTTGCCATAAAGCTTAGCTATAACTCATCAGGTGAGGTGATTGAAATTCTAGGTAAATTGAAGCACTAGGAGAACAAATTTCACTTTGCAAGAAATAAATGTATACAATTTGATACGGTCTTTGTGGTCGTCAAAGTGGAGCTAGGTTGCATGATACAACTAGTTCTGTTTTGACATTAGAATAGTCCTGATTGTTTTGGTCGCGACTTGGTGTACGACCGTCGAATTAAGTGATTGAGTGCCGGAATTAACTAAGACTTGGGGGGAACGAATCTCCTTGAAATAGGTGTGAAATTTTTTGGACCTCGGTGTACCCCCCGGAGGTCGTCAAGGGGAGCTATGTTGCATGACACGTTTGGATTGTTTGACGTTAAAGTGGTCTTGGTAGTTTAGGCCGTAAGTTGAGTTTCACTTTAAATCCACAGTTGATTTAAAATTATGGGTAAAAAGCCCAGACTTATAGGATAACCAGGAATCTCACGGCAGAAATATGTATGTGCTTGAAATTTGTACCTCCATTTGACAGCCCATAAAATTTGTAAAGGGAGGCTATTTGTAAAAGAAATAGTTGATAGTATACGAAAATACATGAAAATGCAAATATAAGAGTAAATGATTGTAAATATCACATATGATTGCCGGATAACAATAGTTATTCGGGGATATGAGATATGTACTGAAAATGAAATAAAAATTGATTATCTACTTAGAACATGGTAGAGGGATAGATGGACATGTCTATTAGAGATAAAGAAATCTGATAATATTGATAAGTTGGCGTTTGGGTGTTCTGACGTCTTCGAGGCCCTTATAAAGGTCGTTGTGCATCTGATAATATGACGCGCTTTCGGGCCTTATAGGAGTCATTTATGCCGTCTGATGATATGGCCTTACTTGAGGGCTTATGGTTTTCTACATGTATCCGCTTATAAGGTATATCAAATGCGTAAACGTAAAACAAATGATGATATATCACGAATGGCATGAATATGATATATGATATGAGAAACATAACACTACTATGTAATGATAAATATATTATGATAAGAACAAGAAACAAAGTGTAAAATTATACAAAATGTATATGGACAATGATAAGAAATGAAACATAATATTATAAGTAAGTATGAGATATGTATAAGCATATGTAAATGATATGTATGAAATATGTATATGCGTGTATCTAACATGTGATGATCCTGATTAGAGTGCAAATTGCAGGTGATATTCCAGGTATAAGGCATGTACAGTATTTAAATCGGTGTAGGTACAAAAGGAAAGAGCCCAGAAGTCGGACAGTCGCGTGACATTGAGGTCGATGGCAATCTTGGGTGCAAAGCTAGAGAGACGCCACATGGTATATTTTGTATATGTATTTGTTTTTTAAACAATCCTTAAAGTTTGTATATATTATGTTTCAGTTTAATATATTTTGTATTCATTCTAGCGATATATTTTAAGTTAAATATTGAACAGTATATGAATGAACAAGTTTATAGTAAAAAAAAAAAAAAAATGCTATATGAGTGTTACAGTTTAAGTAGTATAATGCATAAACGCTTTTTAAAATTTGCATTCAAACACAAATAACTTATTAAATAAAATAACATAGTATGTCTTCGTATAATAAGAAACAACATAAAATAAGTCTTGAATTAAATTATTCTTTAAACAAAACCTTAACATAAATATCATACCTTCACATAGACAGAGGTATAAGGAGGGGAAAGGTCTCAAGTTTAAGGTTTGAGGTTAGAGTCCTAATTGGGATAATTTACTACATTGTAACTAAAAAAACTTAAAAACGAAAAGTACAATTTAGATTTAAATGCAGTGTATTATCCGCATACAATTTTAGAAACTAATTTAACTTGTTTTATATTTTTATAATTTTAATCTGACACCCACGGTTATAAATAAATATTATTTTAAAATATACAAATATTAATTATATTTTATTTTCTTAATAAAATAATGTTTAAGGAGTTATTTTTTATTAATGTCTTATGTTTAAGAAATGTTTTTTTTTCATTGGACATCTATTCACTTTGCAATACATCACCGTAACACTCTTTTTATAAGGACTTGAGCTTCTAATCTCCCGTATACTTATTCCATCTTAGCCCAATTGAGCTAGACTCGTGGGGATATTTAAGCATTAATTTATTTTGTCTCGTTGATGTCTAAATATTTTTAAATACTAAAAATATCAATAAAAGTAATTTTTATGTTTCTTTTTTAACTCGTAAGTCATAATTAATGTACAATCATTTAAAATTGATTTATTTTGAATTAACGTTATTCGTTATATTATATTATAATTGACAATCATTTTTTTATATTGTAATGTTAGAAATACGTGTCAAGTTTTAGTGGGCTGCAAATGGAGTCGATGAAAGGCCAGGAGGCCTAGACCCAGCCCAAATCTGAACTTGGGCATGCATTTCCAGACCAGTTTTATTGGGCCCTAAAATGGATTTGGGTGAGGAATTGGCTTCGTATCGATATTTTTTATTTTTTTTGAAAAAGACAGTAATTTTATTGATTTAAATTATAAAAACACATATATCAAATCTCTAATATAAATTGGCTCAATGTCTATATTTGAGTAATGCACATGGCCTTCTCAATACTTATGTCCCCAAGTTATACATTTGTCCCAATATATTTTGAATGTTTGAATCAATACAATGCATAGCATAATTAAGCGTTATGATAAAGCTACAAATAAATGAAAAATAAAATAAAACATATATATATATATATATATATATATATAAAATAAATAACAGATTTTTTTATTTATTGTAAGCTTTTTATTATAAAATAAATTGATAGAAAAGGAGTGTAGAATGGTGGTTGATCTATGAATAGCCAAAATCATAGATATAAGCCAGTTTAAAAGAGAGGAAGTTGAGAAAAATGAAACTTTGTTTTAATAATTTGAATTAAAAATATAAAGTGAATTAAAATGGCAAGTAAATATTTTAAATTTATATTCTTATAAATAAGAATTGCTCCTTGCTAATAAAAAGTATTAAAAAAGTTAAATAATGAATTTATAAAAACAAAGCTATAATAAGTGAAATTACATATTATACAAAGTTATTAAAAATGTTAATCCATTAGTAATAAAATGTTATTCAAATTTATCATAGAATAATAACCATTGATAAAAAATATATTAATGATTTCCTTTTTCTCGTGTTTTTCTTACTCTTTTTGTTTTTTAGAATAAAACAAGGTTTTTAAATACTTTAACCAAATAAGCCTTAGTTTTTCTAGCTTTATAATTTAAGTAAATTTCAACCTCTAATAGCCATATAAACGTAATTTTTATTTTTTAATAAACATATTTAATTTTGTTGACATATATTTACTTTGCAATATAATATTGTAGTATTCGTTTATCTAACCATTAACTTAAGCCTCATTGTCCATAAACATAAATATTGATATATCATAAGTGTTTAAAAATTTAAATAAAATAGCATTTCTAAATATTAAAAACAAATTCTTACATTAAAATTAATTTTGACAAGTATATTGCTGAATGACAGTATTTAGTATATATATTTTAAATATTTAAAATATATTTATATTTATTTATTATAAAAATAAAATTAGTTTTATTAGAACATGTTTTGTATATTTTAGATAATAAAAATTAAATTATTATTATGATTATGCAAAATATTTTATTTGAGATTCAATTTCTAAAATTTGATAATGTAGTGATAATTGTTTGATATTTTGAGAACACATTACTTTTATCTAAAAAAGTTTACATTAAATTTTTATCAAATATATTGGTCTTATTCGATCTATACGCTGTCTAATTATCATACACGAAATCAAAACCCGATCTCCCTCGTCATCCTTGCGCTCCTTCGCTCTAAAATTCAGCTGCGTCTCTGAAAACCCTAACCCGCTCAGTCCCATTCGTCGTCGATAGGAGAAGAGGAAGAAGATATCAAGTTATTCAAGTTTGGAGTTGTCGGCTCCGTTATCTTCTGCGGCCCTATTAGTGCGGTTCTTCTTACAGGTATTCTCTAATTCAATGTCGTATTTTGAAGTTTCAACTGATCATTGTATGCATTGAACTGAGGGTTTCGGGTAGAGCCTGTAATTCGGGCTGGCCAATCGAACCAGGCCGGGTTCACATCGGGCCACGGATAAAACCGAACCGGACCTAATTTACATCCAGCTGCCATTTTTCTGGCCAGCCCAGCTCTATCCATTTGTACCAAATTTTTTTTTTTTATTCAATTAAACCCAAAATTTTGTTCTGAACACGATTCACTCTCTATATCATTTGATGCAGAACCGAGGACAAAACAACGTTGGTTTGCTCTATTGTCGGCTCGCTGGTGGAGAAGTTGCAGGCTACGTCATGTACTCATGGCCTCTTCCTTAGTTGCTTCCATCACAAAACTCGCAGGTTTTGTACAAAACCCATATTATTTTCTTCAGTTACATGGGGAAAGCTCTTTTTTGTTTTGTTTTTGTTTTATGGGTTCAAAGGTTGTTTTTTGGTTTTGATGATATTTTCTAAAGGTTTTGATTCTGTTGATAGTGAGATAGTTGTACCATTGAGATGATAATTGTTTGATTCCATTGTTGCTCGAAATAAATTAGGGCTTTTGAAATAATTCAGAATTTTTATAGTACTTAACAATTTTGAGATTTGAAAATTAAGTAAGGAATTTGTGGGATGAATTTGGACTGCTTTTAATTGATAGAAAATATTTGGAAATGATTGGAGAAACTAGGCTCTATATGGACCCAGAGAAAAAGGGGAAAAGCATAAATAACTTGAAAGAATCTATTTCGTAATTTATCTTTTCCATGTCTTTCCATGATTTTTATTTCATAACAGTAAAGGAGAATTACAGGAGGCAAGGTTATGGAGAAGTACTACTGGAAGCATCAATTCGGAAATGCAAAACAAGAAATATCCAGCAAATAACATAAATTATTCATCTGAGCAGAAGTCGTCAAAAACTAGAGTCGGAACAGATTCCAGGCTCACCGCCAATGGATTGAGATATTTGCTTCACTCAAGGTTGCTTTCACCAATGGCAGCCATTGTGGCCATTGGAGAGGGCAAAAGCAGAGATCTGAAGATTCGGAGGGAGATGGGGACGGAGGAGATGAGACTTGAGAGATTTGGGAAATTAGGGTGTCGGTGGAGACGATTAAGGCGGAAGATGTTGAAAGAGAGTGAGAAAGAGAGAGAGAAGTGCTATTTGGGAAATGGGAAATAGTCATTATTATTTTTTTTAATTTTGTAATCGGGCCAGCTCGGAGCGACTGTCGATTGACCAGCCAGGGGCCCAATGGTGGGCCAAATTGAGCTCTGATTTTTGGGCCAATTAGAATAGAATAACCCGGCCTAATTTCGGGCTGGTTGGGCTAGCCTAACGGGCCGGGTTTAAATTGTCAGCTCTAGTTTTGGGAGTTAGAACATGTGCTAGAAGACCACATGAGATGAATAACATACTTGACACAAATGCTCTGCTTAGGGTTATGTGGGAGTTGTTATATTGTCGATATGAATTGCGAATCACATATTTCAATAACTCATGCTTCTTTCTAGATTTTAATTGAACTGAAAGAAGGAAAAAACAAAAAGATTGATAAAAAGATAAGGAATTTGTTTGCAATTGTTGCATTCTTGTAGTTTAAAGTGCACTTGCTCATGGCACTGTATCTAGTTCTGTTTTTAGATAACGAAGTATCTCTCTCTTTTCTTAGGAATATATGGAATTTATTTAAACTCTGGATTTTTGTAAGTCTAGAAAAAGTCTGCGAAGACTCCTTGTATTCTCTTGCTCATTATTTTTCAGCGTCCATTTCAGCTCTCTTGAATGCCATCCAGTGCTGTTAGGTTTTGATTACCTTGTATTTCTGGAGGCACATGAAGCTGTCAACAGGTGTTTCTTTTGATTCCATTTGGTTTTAGAGGTAACCATGGATTTTGATTTGGATGCCCTTGGCGATGTAGCCCCCTCAGGCTGCTGCTATAAATGGTAAGTTTTGCTTTTCCTGTCAAATTGTGTGGGCTCCATTTTCAATGTCAGGACTTAGAAAATTGCTGTTGCAGCTCGGGCTGGGGGCAAGTTTCAACCAAAGGCAAAAGCCCGACCTAGAAAGGGAGCATCAGTTTCAGTTCCATCAACTATTTCTGATGAAACAAAGGAAAGAATAATTAGGCTGACAGTACTAGCTGGACACAACTTGGTCTATTAGCCCATGACGTTGTACAAAATGGATCGAATGATATAGTTGGTTCATCCCTAGCTACCTCAGGGATCAGTAGGAGTAAAGATGCATTGAAAGATTACGAGGTTTGGTTGGAGGAGTTCCGTTCATTGATAACAATAGAAATCTATCACCAGAGAGTTCCCCATCCCAAGTTTTTGCCTATGGAGGATGTGGGTGCCATGGTGCTTTCTGTCTGAAGAACATCAGATACTTTACATCCAGCCACTGTATCTGATGGCAACAGTGATTGGCATTCTAGTTTGGGGAAAAAATTGACAAATTTCAAGGGTTCTCCTTCAGGACTTCGTGTACCTCAGGAAAGCAGAAGCTCATTTCTGAGTGAACCCCCTCATCTCTAAGGAATTGTAGAAGATTTTGGGCTCCACTAATGTCCTTGCATTCAGAGGGTTGTTATTTGCTTCTGATGGCAATGGTGATTAGGTTTCCTAGTTTTTGAGAAAAATCAGTGGGAGAGGTAATCTTTGTATTTCTCTTTTCTGGTATTGTTGTGGCATGCAATTTTCTTAATTCTATTACCCTGAGGAATTCTCATGGTTCTAGGCAGACACTATGGAGTTTGATTTGGACCCATTTGATGACATTCTGCCTGGGCCTGCCACAAGCAATGGTTAGTAATGCTCTCACACCACCATTTTCAACGTCTTGGATATGAAGTCTCTTATTCTTGCCTATGAGGGTTTAATTGGTTGATTTTAAATTCTAGTGCAGTTAGGGGGAGTGGCAAATTTCAGCCAAGGTGGCCTCTCAACAAGAGGAAATATCTACATCAATCTCTATCCTTTCTCTGGTATCTACAAAGAAAAACCGGTTTGCTAGCCCCTGTCAGCATAAGATGCAACACTGTCTGTTCGCGCGTTAGTGTTGTAGGTAATAGATTGATGGATTTTGTTGAGGTGCAGCCTGGCTGCTTCACAAGGATACCTGGGCTGACATCCATTGATAGAACATGGGTTCGTTTCCCCAGGGATTTTGTTCTGTAATGATGACAGGGAAACTCTAAGAATGGTAAAACCCTTCGGCTCCCTTACGATGCAGTAGTGCTCTGCATTCAGAAGTTGCAGTTTCTGATGGCAATGGTGAGGTTGGACTGGCTATGGAGAAATCAACGGGAGAGGAAGTAAAAATTGGTCTTGTTTCATGATATTGTTGTGATGCACTAATTGCATGGATCACATAAATTCTGTTATTTTCAGAATGAGATATATTTTCTGGGTTGGATTATCTTGTGATTTTTCTCTCAGTCTGCCACTGTGACTGGTCAGTGATGAAAAGTTTTGTTTACCTGTTGCGTTCCATTGGCTTCTGTTCGCTTTATTGATTGTTTTGGTCTATTTTCTATTCACAGTGGATTCTGCAAATAAGGACCAACCTCAGGTTAACATGGATGCTCTACCAGGGAACAAGTTTCTGGCATCATATCTGTTTACACTGATGCTGAAGGTCAGCTCTCTCCTTCCAAGAGGCACAAAATCTTCTCTTCAAGAACAAGGGCATAGGAGAACCTGGTGACTCAATTCTTTCTTATGTTGACTCAGGAGCTACTGTTTCCTACACAAAATCAAACTTATCCTATTCTTTGCAGGCAGAAGATCAAGAGTGGGTGGGAGGGAAGCTGATGTTTTGTGAAAATGATGAAGATTTTTCATGTGTTAATGGAAGGTTACAGCAGAATTGAATATGTCTACCTTCTTTTAAATGGTATTGCAGCATTCTTTAATGAACCTTTTCTTGGATTAGTTTGGTTTGACCTTTGGTTCCTTTTAGGAAGTAGAGTCCTTTTCTGCCTTGGAAGCTCTAGATATTTTGCCAAAGGCCACCCTTGCATCTGGTATGTTTTAGCTGCCTGTGTTGTATTTTCTGGTTTTTGTTTTTGTTTTGAATCGATTCCATGTTAGTTTCAGGGCAACATACAGCAGACAAGCTATCCCAGTCCAAGCTACATACCGACAAAGATAAACCTAGCTTTGACGTGCCCCACCTAGACACGGTTGAGTCTGTTTCATGTTTACAGGATTCTCATTTGTTTCCATCTGAAACTGAAAACATGGATGAGGACTCAATTCCTGCCATCCCGGCTGATGGAGTTCTTGATTTCTCATCTGTGAGGTTCAGTGACTCTGCTTCTACAGATCCTACCTATGAATTTCAGTGAGCAATGAGTCTTTGAAAGCCAACTTAGATATTTGCTGCTTCTGGAGATGTGCATTCAACGGTCTGGTCTAAAATTCCTGGAAGTGAGGTAACACTAGAGACATTTATGGTTTGTTTGGTTCCTTCAAAGTAAATAATAAAAAAAAAAATAATAAAACATGATGCTCAATCTTGTTAATCTCGTCCTACCTTTTGTGTTGTTTTATTTAGGATTCTCAGGGTTCAAAGAGCAAAAAGAAACACTTCTCTCCCTCAAAGGTCCAAAACTCTTCAACAGCTGGTGATGAGACTGGAAACTGGGAAATCATCAAAGGCTGACTGAGAAAGCGAGTAGTTACACATGAGCTCGTTGATGAGTTTGAGAGGATGAGAGCTTGTGATAATGGGAACAACCTGCTGAACCTCCATGAATTCTGTTGCTGATGAGGATAGAAATAGTGATGATGAGAATAAGGTGGAAAATTCATCCCGGAAGAAAAGAGCTCCAAGAAAGTCTAAATCTGTGCTGAAAGTAAGAAAAGCCAGTTGGCGTAAGAATGCAAGTGAAACAGGGGAAAAGTCAATGACCTCCCAAAGTTTTCACATTCTGGGAGGAAAAGAAGATGTGGTAAATTTGATTGCTTGTTTCCTAGTTTTCTATGACATGATTATTTTGCATCCATGTATTTAACAGTGGTTCCTCCCTCATAGTGGACAAGACTTTGCTTGAAACCTGGAGGGATGAAATTGACTAAAAGTTGCCACATAGGGATCTAATTGTTCTGGCAGAGATGAGAGAGCGGATGGTATGTTTTCCTTTTTGTTTTAGAAGTAAAACAATCATGCTGACATCTTTCACTGGTTATAGCTTGAGTAGCAAAATTTAGTTAGGTTCACTATTCAGGAATATATGATGTCACTTATATGCCCTTACCTGTATTTTTATGCAGAATAAAGAGGCCTCATCATCAAATGCACCATTGGCCAACCAAAGGTATTGGAATAATTTAAATTTGGAACTATATATGAATAAAATTCTCTCTCCAAACTTTGGGGCTTGGCCCTGTTTTGTTAATATACTGTTCAGCTTACTTATAAAAAAAAAAAAAAAAACAAAAAAATCTCTCTTCAAATGTTCTTTTATTTTATGCTATTGAGGTCTTCAGAATTGCAAAACTTTTGCATATATTCTGATTGTGAATTGTCTATGTGCAGCTCCATGTCAAAAACTTCTTGTCCTTTTTCTGGTTTTGTGTGTGTGTGTGAACCTAATCCTCATGAGGAAACTAAAGGAAAAGACCACACTTGGTAAATATGCAGTAAGTATGCTGTGATTTGCAATTGGTGGCACTAGGCATCACTCTGGAATGACCCTATTGTGCTTCCTTCAAATAGTAAGGATAATACTATTCCAGCAACCATTAGAAGTGTCCCTTTCATAGAATAAAGAATCAACCGTGA
Organism: Tetrastigma voinierianum; assembly: GCA_016808115.1. Taxonomy (NCBI): domain Eukaryota; kingdom Viridiplantae; phylum Streptophyta; class Magnoliopsida; order Vitales; family Vitaceae; genus Tetrastigma; species Tetrastigma voinierianum. The sequence goes on along the minus strand of JAEQBH010006368.1, from coordinate 146,372 downwards.
CATGCATATCTGCACCTTCCTTGCTTTTTAACTTTTTGTCTTAGAATTTGCCTTTCTAATCCTATGTATTTCAAATCAGCTGCTGAGGTGTATCTTTTCAGCTATTGAAATAATCATGGTGAAATTAATACAATCTCAAAGTCTACCATAAGATATTTATAAAAAAGACACAGGGAAAAGAATGAGTGGATGAGTGTGTGTGTGTGTGTGTGTGTGTGAGAGAGAGAGAGAGAGAGAGAGAGAGAGAGAAATTACTACTTATGATATATTAAAATTTTTTGTTGTTGTGAACATTACCACTTTACTAGGCTGCTCAAGTCTGCTATGATATATTTATATTATATATAAATATATATGGAAAAGAGTGGGTAGATCTTGCTGTTATTATTGAGTTAAGAACACGAGAATAAATCTGGATATTTGTTAGCCGTAGTGTTTCAAACTTCTCCTGAATAAAACAGATGTGGAAGCTGGCTAGGGTAATTTATGGAGAAAGTCTTAACTCCTAAAGATTTAACATAAAACATTTGGTGCTTGGAGGGGTTGCATGGTAGCATGATTATACTTTTAGCTCAATTTCTAGACTGAGTATGCTGGGAAAAGAATATTTATCTGCTCCAAGGATATACTATTTGGTTTATTGCTGCTTTTCTCACTAAATTGTATGTTTTTGTCTGAATTTTGCTACTTTTACTAAACTTTAAAATTGCTTGGGATGATAGACAATGAGGTAGCTCTGTTGGTCTAAGGCCTTGGGGGTTTACCTCAATGGTCACTGATTCGAGAATCGAGGGCCACTTGAGGTTTGCCAGTCGTTAACTTCAAGGCTTGTGGGATTAATTCGAAGTGTGCATAAGCTGATCCAGGAACATCCATGGTTATCAAAGGCAAAGAATTGCTTTTGGTAGATAGAAATTCAGAACAGTAGAGTCACTAAAGGGATAGAATTAATATGAAATCTCATGACTAAATTTAAAGATTACGTCTTTACATCTAGGATATAGGACATCTACTATTTATAAACAGTTGCTCTTCTGCTGATCTTATGAGACTGAATAAAATAATAATAATAAAAAAAGCAGGTTCTCTTGTTTGTGAGTACGAGTTATTAATATTGTTCCATAGACAGATTCAGCTCACTGATTGATGTTCGTAATCACTATTTCTGCAGTGCTGATGATCCTTATCTTCACAATGCTTTCAATAATGAATGGGAACCTGGTTCTACAGAACAGGGCAGGAAATCAAATGATGAAGAAGAAAATATTACCAGTTCAATCAAGTAATCATTACCTTAATTACCGATCTTACATGGACAAAACTACCCCACTTCAAGATGGTGAAAGGTGAAACAAATTGTTCTATGAGGTATTTTGGCTGTACTTTGTATGGATTTAATTATTTTAACTTTGAGCGCATTGTATACCCGATATTGATAACTGATGGAGAAGGTGGATGATTCCACTTCATTGTAGTTAGAACACTGGAATTAATTTCATTTAGAACCTTAGTTTAGAAGTTGTTATTGGCAAGGACATTTGTTCAAATTGTCCATATAGCTCAATTAAATGAAGTTGCGAAAATTCTAACCAAAATTTTAAGAGGCGCTGTTCCGACTAAACTGATTAATAATTTTTTTAAAAATAGAGGCAAGAGGATATGTTGGATATTGCTGAAGATTGCTTGTGGATTAGATGGGTTGTACAATTTGGTTTGTATCCATTATGTCATGGGGATATTATTATTGCGGGTTTATACAATCCATTGACAGCATTTGACATTTGATTACATGATGCATTAGCGGCACGTAGCATGTCATATTGCAAAAATCATCTTCAGTAGGAGAATCAGCCATTGACAAGGTAGTCACTTTTCTATACTTCATTTGAGCAAGTAGTATTCTGAGATTACAAGATGTTTCAAATAATAGTGTCTTAATCTATTTTACAGGCTGTTCGGCAGTTTGGGTCAGATTTTTCCATGATATTCTAACTTTTTCACAATTGAACACGACATCAAGTCAAGTTGAAATATAAGATGGAAGAGCGTAAACATCCATTAAGGCTTTTTGAAGCTTCAACAAATCGTGCCAAAGGTGAAGTCCTTGTTGTTCATCCCCCCTCTTTTCTTAACTTTATATTTGATTAGAATTTTGTTTGGAACATTAAATATTCCTTTAATGTGCCAGTACTGTTAGTTTTCTGCTTGAAACCATGCATTTGTGACTTGGCTTTGTTTTCTGATAATCAAATATGCCTTCTTATGGAAGGTCACCAAGATTTAGATTTTATATAAATCCTCCTAAGCAACTTCTTTACCTTCTTTTTTGACCTAAAATGCAATCGCTCTTTCATTTAGCTGAACTAGAAATTTATATTTTCATCTTTTGCAAAAGGCTGCTCACATCTTGCCATATCTCAAGCAAATAGAGCTAGATCACTCTGTATGAATATGTACAGTTCTGCTGCATTCCACTTTGCTCTCTCTTTCTAATTTTTTGGTCCTTGTCCTACTCTTTATTTTCTTGCTACTCTTACAAATCTTATCTCTTGGAAAGTTTTTTTTTTTTTTTGTTGATAGGCAACACTTGAAAAGTTGGAGTCAGTTTCTTTGTTCCTAATGAACACTATGCCTAGGCTCTCAGGAGGGCATGTGCCTGCAACACACCCCAAAACTGTGGCAAAAAATAACATCAAATGATGGATTCCACCCCTTGATCTCGTGCGCAATTTGAAAATATGCTTTCCATTAGCATAACCACCACAATTTTTCCATTTGTTGAAACCACACAAACACACACACCCACCAACCACCACCACCACCCCCCTCCCCTTTCTTATATTACTCTCATATCTTTCCCCCCTAGACTGTATTCCTGACATCACCACTGCCTAGGCTGGCCATAGGCTTGATTTCAATGACATTCTGATCAGGCTTTAATCATGGCCCACAATTTTAACAAATCAGAAACCTAGCCCCAACTGTTGTCACCTGTGTTATACTTCTCTCTGTGCACTTTTATTTGCCAAAACCCCTATTTTTGGTGTGTGGGTTCATTAAGGACTGAAGAATTTTTCTTTTGATCATTAATATCTTGTCCCATAAAAATGCTCTGTTCCTTTCAGAAATTTATGATCCAGTTATATATGGTTGAGATATCCATCTAACGACTGCTCTATTGTAACCACCATGCATGGAAAAAGTTGTGACAATAAGCAGCATTTGGGCTTGTGCTGGCTTGAACTAGGCATAAGTCAGAAAATATAGCTATAATGTTCCAGTTGGATGCTTCAGTATGCTATTTACTGTGTCCAAGTATGCTTGAAAATCATTGTATGTGGATTTCATTTCTTTTGCAGATCATTCCCATTTTGAACTTTTAATTGAGCAGCTGAAACAAGTTGCCCAGGAAGAACAGAATTCAAAGAGGGAGAGGGAGAACTCAATTGACTCGACAGGTGTCGAGGAGGAGGTGTTGGAAGAGGTGACTCTTGAAACTAATGTATGCTTCTTGAGCTTTCTTATTTTCCTCTGCCGCACTGCACTACAAAACTTTTGAGGATATAGTCATGTCCCTGTGCATCTAGGTGTTCACTCTAGAAATACTATAGTTTCTTATTGTTATAGCATATATCTACTTTACATAGAAATAGAATCTATTGGCAGTTAGATCATGCTGTATATATATATATTCACAATGGATCAACTCCAATTATTTTGTCTTGCTTTCTACATGGTATTAGAGCCTATGTTCATATTTGAGCCAAAACAAGAAAACTAGGATAAAAAAATTCTAGGCATCTCAGAATACATAGCAGGCCGTGGAGGTTGGTGTTTTGAAACATGCACTACAAGGGAGCAAGGGTGACACCGCCTTAGACCGGGCGGTACGCGTCACGGCACTCACCACCAAGTCCGTGGCCGGAAGGTGCGCCGCGGTCGCAAGGTGCCACCACAAGAACCGCCTGCTCCCCATGCTCCGCCAGGCGGCGGAGGCACCTCCGCAACGCGCCCCTCCTTTGTGGCATCCCCGCCTCCGATGGTCTTCCCACTTGCCTCCCTTGCCCGATGCCTGCAACAGTGATTTTCAAAGCATTTGTGTGCTACAACTGCTTCTCTAGGGTTTTCGTGCCTTTCTCCCTTGATTTCTTCGAGATCTCAGGTGGTTGTGGATTGTATGATCAAGTTCTATTCCTAGTGCAAAGGTTTTCGCGGCACGTGGTCTTTCATTGTAAGATTATGTTTTCCGGTATTTTTCGGATTTTTAGAGTGTTATGTTCGAAAGTTAGATACGTTTATGACAAACACAAACCTCGTAAAGGTGAGTCAGTCATTATTATCATAATCCCGATACTGCACGCTATAATCAAAGAAATTTGGTAGAATAAAAATCGAAGATTTTAGCTCTGTTTATCATCTAATCACTTACTCCTGTGATCTACTTATTAAGACACTTGTCGTAGCTCTGGGAAACCAACACATGTTTTATTTCCTCTTCCTCCACATGGGTCATTGACTTTGGAGCCACCAGCCACATGACAGGTAATTCCAGTTTATTTACCACGTTTCAGTCACACCCTTACACCTCTACTGTTATCCTTGCACAAGGGTCAACATCTTGTGTCCTTAGGTCATGGACAATTTATCCAACTCCTCTAACACTTTAACTCTGCTTGAAGCTTCAATAAAATTCCTTTTAATTTAATTTCAGAGTAAACTCACTCATACACTTAATTGCGATTTCATTCTTTCTTGATCATCAAGCTGATTCGTGATCTTCGACAAAGCCACTACGCCTATGATGCAAGTCTAGATCTCTACATTCTTGAAACAAAGAGGTGCAAAGTCCGTCGCTTGTTTCCGGGGTTGTTACCCATCTCGGTCTACATCACCGCCATCCTTTTCTACCTTTGTTGAATAAGCTATATCCTCGCTTTCAACCAATCCTCATTGAACGCGTTTAATCGCGGTCATTACGCTATCACGGATTTATCAAACTTAGCCAATAAACGGTTTCGTTTACACTTGAGCTAGTTCATTCTAATGCTTGCACATCCTTTCATTCAATTTTGTCTTTTGACTGGTTTAAATATTTCATTACCTTTGTGGATGATTTCCCTTGTGTCACTTGGCTTTATCTAATGCAAAGCCGTTCTGAGCTTTTTTCTCATTTTAGTGCCTTTTGTGCTGAAATTCAAACACAATTTCATGTTTTTGTGCAAACATTGGGAAGTGATAATGCCAAAGAATATTTTGGTTGAACCTTTTCTACCTTTATGTTACAAATGATGAGATTTCCCCTCCATCGAATTAATAATAATCTCTCGGGGACTGTGGTAGCTGAGAGAAAGAATAGATATCTTCTTGAGACTGCTCGGGACCTTTTGTTGTCCCTAAACATTTTTGGGCCGATGTAGTCTCCATAAATTTTTTTTTTGATTAACAAGATGACCTCATCAATTCTTAATTGAGTTACTCCTTACCACTAGATGTTTTCAAATAATCTGTTGTTCTCTATTGATCCCAAGGTGTGTGTATATATATATATATATATTTTTTTTTTTCTTTTTTTTTTGATAAGTAAATTGAGATATATATTGACAAAAAAGGGCCAAGCCCTAGAGTATACAGGGAGTATACAAAGGAAATGAAAACAAAAAAGAGAAGAGTAGAGGGACAAAAACCAACCACCCAAAACAAAAACTGCTAGAAGAATATGAGAATACACATGAACAAGCTAACAAAAGAGAACTCCCCCTTAAAAAATAACCCAACCCCTTAAGAAGAGGCAAACCACTCTAAGAAGCCTAAAAGAGAAGTGTTCACTTCGCCTAGGTACAAACTATTCCAAGACCACAAATTGGATACAAAAGAATGCTTTAGCCTCCGTGTGTTTAACGACCCATTCCTAAAGACTCGTAGTTTCTTTCTTTCCAAATACCCGTAAGATGGAGGGGAACTAAATTCTAGGTCATCCTCCTTTTTTTCCCCACAAAGCAACCCTTCCAACTAAGCAGCATGTCCTTGACATTTTTGAGGAAAACCCAAGAAACACCAACAAGGGAGAGGATAATCTCCCATAAAGGATGTATAGCTAAGCAATGGAGCAAGATGTGATGAATTGCTCTCGTCTCACAACCAATAATAAAAAGCATCTAGTCGTGAGGAGATGTCACCTCTTCTTCGAGTTTATCCAAAGGGGACTCCACCCCCAAGTCGCTTCCCATGCGAAAAAGGAAACTTTAGAAGGGACAAAGGCCATCCAAATATTCTTAACGGGGAACCTTGAGATAGATCTCGAAGCCAACAAGTTATAGGCATTACACACTATGAAGGTTGCATCCGCTACCCATTTCTAGATAACTCCATCCAGCTTAGTGGAAACCCTTTCCTTTTGAAGGACATGAAGAAGATTTGCCACAAAATCTATCTCCCAATCATTAAAGGCCCTGACACAATTAAGATTCTAGTCGCCTCCGCCATCCAAGTGATTCCAAGCCTCTACCACAGTGATGAATTTATCGGCAGCTACCTCAAAAAGAGAGGGGAAGGAATGACTAAGGGTTGAAGGCCCACACCAAAAATCCGTCAAGAACTGAACCCTGGTGCCATTTCCAACCGTGAATTTCCAGTTATCTTTCACCTAAGAGGCTTCCTTAAGGATTTCCTTCCACAAACCTACACCAAAAGGTCCTCGGGAATCATTGGCCCACCAACTAAGATTGTCTTTACCAAATTTAGAACAAATCAAGGTTTTCCAAATGCAGTCCTCTTTAGAGGCAAATCTCCAAATCCATTTGCCTAACAAAACTTTGTTCAAAAGCGATAAAGATCTTAAGCCAAGACCTCCTCGCCTTTAGAACAGACGTGAGATCCCACCCGACTGGGCTGGGTTTCTTCTCAAGAACACCACCTCCCTAGAGAAAGTTCCTCTGCAAATTTTCCAGCCGCTTTGCTACAGAAGTTGGCATTCTAGCCAAGGATAACTGGTAGATAGGGAGCCTAGCAAGGGTGTTATTGATCAAAGTTAGTCTTCCGCCTTTGAAGATGTAATTTCTTTTCCAATGGGCGACCTTTTTCCATGTTCTTTCCTCTATAACATCCCCAAGCACTCCACGATTTGTGGGGGAGCGCTTTAAAGGCAGTGCCCAGATAGGTGTAGGGAAGCCGCCCCATCACGACAACCCAAAACCGCAAGGGCCGTGGAATCCAAATTATCCACATCACCAACTTTGTAAATCCCATTTTTATCAAAATTAATTTTCAGACTATAAGAGGCTTCAAACCAGAACAACACCCATATGATATAAGTAAGTTGATCTTTTGAAGCTTTGCAAAAGACTAATGTGTCATATGCGAATAGTAGATGAGGGGTGCTACAAACAGTCCCCTCTCTACTTGTAAGGGTGCAACCAGAAATGAACCCACCCGCCACAACCCTCCTTCGAATAATACTCAAAAACCTCCATACCTAAATGAAGAGAGCAGTGGGAGAGGGATCCCCTCAGCTCTAGACCTCTAGAACTTGAGAAGAACCCAACAGGCATCCCGTTCACCAAAACTGAAAATTTTGTAGTAGAGATACACCACCAAATCCACCTCCTCCATTTGGAACCAAACCCCATGCCTTGCATGACCTTCATAAGGAACTGTCAATTTATGCTATCCGAAGCATTTTCGATGTCTAACTTACAAACCACACCCTGCTCCTTTCTTTTCAACCAAAAATCAATGATCTCGTTCGCTATTAGGGAAGCGTTTAAAATTTGTCGACCCTTCACAAAAGACATTTCATCGTAGACAACTTCGCGGCCTACAACCCTTTTAAGCGATCGCACCTTAGCAAGAAGCTTATAGGTTGCCTAGCGTTTATAGCCTAAGTCCCCATTCCTCCGCTTCTCCCTTCGGGAATCAAGACCAAGCAAAGTGGTGTTGGCACCCTAGTGAAAGTCTTAGACTCAAAGAAATTGTGGAAAAGCTCCATAATCTCTGCTTTGACAAACTCAAGGGGGAGTCTTGCGTAGTTTGAGAGTAAAGTCGTCAGTTTCGTGCCTTGTTTCCCTCCATCTCGTTCAGCACAATAAAAACTTCTTCCTCCCTAAAGGGTAGTTTAAGGTTTCTAGCATCATTCGGGCTTAGAGTGGAAAAGGACAGCCCATCTATCTCAGCCCTCCAACTCAAATTGTCAGTCAGCAGAGTCTTGACAACATGGGAGATTCCCTCTCTCAACTCACTCTCCTCAGAAAACCACACTCCATTAATTTTGATTCTTGCGAGCGTATTTTTCTTGAAGTGGGCATTGGCCATCCGATGGAAAAAAGATGTGTTCCTGTCTCCCTCCTTAAGCCACATTTCCCTGGACTTTTGTCTCTGATGGATTTCTTCCAAAGTGGCCCAATTCTTAAAAGTGTCCTTTGCCCCCTTCTTAGCCTTAATTTCCTCCATAGACAAATCCCTGACTTCTTCCAACGATCCTAAGCTCCTCACCTTCATGTAGAATGCCGCTTGTTAGCCTCTAGCCTCCTAAAACGCCCTCTGCTCCAAGATTTGAGCAAAAGCTTAACCTCTTTCATTTTTTTTGAAAGGATGAAGCTCGCGCACTTCTCGCATGGGATAACTCTCGCTACCAACCTTTCATCATGCCTCGAAGCCTAATTTTTAGCCACATATTCTCAAAGCGAAAGGGGGTAGGCCCTCTTCTCACCCCCTCGCACTCTAAGAGGATGGGGGCATGGTCTAAAGTGGGCTTAGGAAGTTTCAATTGCTCCACTTTGCCGACATGATCCAACCAATCTCGGGAAACCAAGAACTTGTCCAGACGAGCTTGGTAATGGTTCCATGAGCCACTCTAGGTGAAATTACCGCCCAACTAGGGAAGATCAACCAACTCAAGATCATCAATCGCCTCTGAAAACCTTCTCATGGACCAATTCAGTCTGCCCAATCTATTACGTTCAGGGGGAAAACGGATGATATTAAAATCTCCCCCAATGCACCAAGGGTCCTCCTATAAACCTCTGATCGCTCCTAATTCATCCCAAAGAAGGTTCCTATGCATTGGAAAGAGAACCGTACTTGCCATCGAAAACCCAGATAAAACCATCATTTGTGTTTTTGAATCGACACGAAATTGAGTGAGGGTCCACTTCTTTAACCAGCAAGACTAAACCTTTTTTATCCCTAAACAACTAGAACAACACCCCCCCCCCCTCCTAAGCAGAACCCGGTGTTTCAGAGCTTCCTAATCAAGAAAGATACCAAATTCCAGACTCCTGACAATGCCAGAAGACATAGAACTCATCTTGGTCTCCTGCAAACAAAAAATGTCCAACCTCTATCTTCTCAAAAGGGCCTTGATAATCTTCCTCTTGGATCTATCATTCGCACCCCGGACATTCCAACTGACAACTTTCAAAGTCATTGATAAACCTCTCTTTTCCCCCTTACACAAAGTGCGCGCTTTTACTTCGCATCAAGTGGTCCCTTTTCTATAGTTTATAGAAAGTCATACTGCTTAATTCCCTTTATGGTTTCTTCGAGGATTCCTTAATGAGAGTCTTTTCCTTTTCATTCCATTCCGTAAACTTTGGAAGAATTTGAGGATTTCCTTTTCCACGCCATTCATAGAAAAGCCTAAGAACCTACTAAACTCTTCAAACTTGTTTTTGTCCTAAGAACCGGATTGCAAATTTGCTCAAAGCCCTAGAGGGGACCATCTCTAGTCGCTTTTCTTCGGGTCCTGGCGAAGAAGGCCCCACTGCCCTCAAGATTCTGTCGCATCTAATCAAAGAAGAATTCTCCATAGCTTCAATGCTGGCAAAAGCCGATTTCCCTCGGCTTTATCTATCGAATGAGCACCATAATCTACGGATGATTGATCTGTTGGAGTTATGGCTAGAGGTAGCGGGAAATCTTAGTAACATTCCCCTGTAACAGTTCTCCGACTAAGAACTCGCCCAAAAACAAGAGAAAAGGAGTAGGGGGTGCGCCTCATACCGGGCTGGCATCTAGATCTAAAGACTTCTCGAGAAGGCTGAGGGCCAAAAGCTCTTGGGACGCTGGGTTGTCTTTATCAGAAATCAGTGGGGCCACAACATTTCCGCGTATGACTAATCTTGGAAGGTTTTCTGGGGTTGAGTTTGTGTCAAAGGCTTGTGGACTTAGGTCAAAGCCCTTACCAACACCTAGGGACCCAATATTCCTAGTCGAATGGGACTCAAGCAAAATGGACTCACTTATAGGGTCTACCATACCCAAACGCTGGGATCTAACCTGGCCCAATAATCCGACTTGAAGCAAGAGCAGTCAGCCCCAACTTGATCTCTTCCTGGTGCACATGCTCCTCGACCGATGAGCCTCCAATCTGCCCTCACGTCAAAATTTTTGGTAGCACGCTAGACATCCCTACTCCCATGCTCCCCTTAGCGCTTGAATCATCATCTTCTTCCCCTCTCTTACCAAGACTGTAGCGCTACACCTCCATCTCCGATAGTTCCATTGGAGGAACTTCCCACCAAAGCTGGCCTCTTCCTTCCCATATTTATCTCCAGCACCCTTGGTAATCTTCCTCCTTCCACTTGAACAAGAACACGAGCCCATTTAAGAAACGAGAAAGCCCTAGTGCTCTTGTTGATTGCAAGGAAGCCCTTGTAGGCGTCGCCCAATTTATTTCAGGATTTTTGGCTCCCACAGATGGATCGGGAGACCCACGAGCCTTATCCACAAGTCCTTCGGCTCTTCATGGTTGCATCGACACTCATTGTTGGGTTTCCAACGACAAAGCTCGATCTCAAAGCTTTTGATGCTCCTTGAACCGTTTTGGATGACCCTTTGCTCTTCTCCCTTTGTGGCAAATTGCAACAGAGCCTTCCCATCACCCAGATTAAGCAACCCCAAATCACCTTTCAGTCTCCAACCCTTACACATCTCCTTCTTAGCCTCTGCTAGATCTAAAGGGAAAGGTTTGAGGCTCCCCACCAAGCATCAATCCAACCGGGAGAGGAGTTTGGCACTTTCTTGTTCTTCGATCTCAACTTTTGCTCCCTCTGTACGAAATGAGACTGTTTTAGAACCTCAGCAAACGATCGACCCTTCTCTGCAGCTTTTATCATTTGCGCACCCACCTTCCATGGCTTCCTCTCCTCTTCCATTGACTCAGTCACTTTACCCTTTTGGAGATCTAGCCTCATTCTTACCCCCATCTCCCTCAATATTTCCGCCATTTCGCACCACCCTTCTTTTTGCCTCCCTCTCAGAACGAAAAGAGAGAACTTTTTCCCTCTAGGATCAAAAGCTTTCAGGGAGACAAAAGGACTTGCTTGGTTCATGTTTTTTGCCATCTCGTACTTTCTACCTTCCTCCTAGTTCCAAGCCCATTGTTCTTCCCTCGCCTGAAGCTTCTTCTTTCCTTTCAAGAGGGAAGCCTAGACCGTAGGGATCGAGCCATACCTAAGAAGATAGGTTTCATTTCTCCTCGATGACGCCTAAGTGACCTTTTGCCTCCCAAGGTCAAAGGTGAAAGTTCATTCCAATCGAAGAGCTTTTCTAATCTTCTACCCCTCGTTGTCGCATTGATCTATCTTCTCCCTTTTTACGATGACTTTGCCACTCGTTCCCTCTAGGGTTTTCTCCCTAAGGGTTTTAAGAAAATTATTGCAATCTCATCCCAAGCATCCCAAGGTATTTGGATGCACATGCTTTGTTCAGGATGTCCGTCCTCAAGTCTCTAAACTTGATTCGGTGTTCTTAAAGTGTATCTTTTGTGGATATTCCCTGTTCAAAAAGCGGTATAGTATTGTCCCACTCTTCAATGTTACTTTATGTCTATCAATGTCAGATTCTTTAAGACTACCCCATTTTCCCTTTCGTCTACTGTTACGAGTCAAGGGAGGAAGAAGACCTTCTTGTTTATACTCTTACCTCACCCATTGTCTCTCTCGAACATGCTTGTCCTTACTCTAGTAAAACCTCCTATCACTCAAGTCTACACTCTAGCAACTAACACCTCGTGAAGTCTCGAGCCCTCCACCGCTGTCACGGCCGATCCAGCCCATGGTGATGATCTTCCCGTTGCTCTTCGTAAAGGTAAATGTCAATGTGCTCATCCAATTTCCTTCTTTTGCTCTTATGATCACTTGTCATCACATTCTTGTTCTTTTATTGCATCCTTGGACTCTATTTCGTTGCCTAACAAGTTTTCAGCTTCCTCGCTCACCCCGTTGACGGGTGCTATGGATAGAGAGGAGATGGATGCCTTGACCGACAATGGTGCTTTGGGACTGCCTGCTTTTATCTCGGCTGGGAGAAAGCCATTGGTTGTTGTTGGGTGTTCACAGTGAAGGTTAATCCCGATGGATCCATTGCTCGGTTGAAAGCCTGCCTTATTGCTAAAGGGTATGCCCAGACCTATGATGTGGACTATTAAAGACACTTTTTCCCTTGTTGCTAAGATGACATTTGTTTGGCTTTTTATTTCCCTTGCTGTCACTTATAATTGGGATCTCCGTTAGCTTGATATTAAGAATGTCTTTCTTCATGGCGACCTCAGAGGAGGTATTAAATCTGAGCAACCCCAGTATTTGTCAAGCAGGTGGAGAAATGTGAGGGTTTGTCGCTTTCTAAGTCTTTGTGGTGATTTGAATAGAGTCCACTTGTGTGGTTTGGTAAATTCAAACCCAAACCATCGAGAATTTGGCATGCAAAAGAGTAACCACCACACTGGTTTCTACAAGAACTCCGGGCCGTATCATTCTCACAGAATAGACACGATATTGTTATCATTGAGAGTGACTCTAAAGGTATCTCATCTCTTAAGTCCTGTCTTCAGAGCCAATTTTATACAAAGGACTTAGGGATGCTAAGCACACTTCGGGCATCGTTTATGCGTAAAGAAAAACACGAATCTTCTTATCTTAAAAGAAATATGTGTTTGATTTATTGTCTAAGACTGGAAAGTTGGGGGCAAAACCATGCAATTCTCCTATGGTTCCAGGCGTACTCCTTACTAGAAAACAATTGAGGATCCTGAGAGATATAGAAGACTAGTTAGGAAGCTGAATTACCCATACAATCACTCCCGACATTGCTCACTCGCCCCAGACTGTGTGCCGCATGTTTTCTCCAACAGTTGATCATTGGGCAGCTATAGAACTGATTATATATTACTTGAAAGTAGCCCCGGGACAGGGTATTTTATATATAATAGGCTTGAGTGTTTCATGGATGCTGATTGAGTAGGATCTAAGGAGGACAGGAGGTCCACTATAGGTTATATTGTGTCTTTGATGGAGGGAATCTAGTCTCATGGAAGAGTAAGAAACAAAGTGTTGTCTCTCGATCTAATGCAAATTCGAATATGTGAGGATGACACAAATTGGCCCGTGAGATTAGTGGCTTCACTAACACTTGATGGAGGTCTGCATTAAGACACTAGTCCCGACAAACTCCTGTGACAATCGCCGCCCCTTCATATTGCTTCTAATCCGGTATCCCATGAACGAACTAAGCATATTATGATAGATCACATTGCTCGTGAGAAAGACAACTGGCATGATTTCTACAGTGATATACAAGACTCTAAAATAATCGTTGATATCTTCACAAAGGCTTTAAATGGGGACCAAGTTAGTTATCTATGTAACAAATTGGGCATGATTAATATCTATGCTCTAACTTGGAGTGGTAGCGTTATATATTATATCTACTTTACATATAGAGTTGTAATCTATTGGGGCAATGTTAGATTGATCGCTAAGGATAAATCTCAAATGGATCAATGAAAAATACAAGGAATTCATTCTCAAATTCTTGTCTTGCTCTCTTATTAATTTGTCAAGCTGTGTATGCAGATTTTTGGGCAGAGGCTTATGTGTTCCTACCTAAAACTCCTGATGGTATATACTAGACTAGTCAAAATGGTTTTGGACTATTTAATTTGTTCCTGATCTTACTGTTGGATGATGAATAAGGTCAAGGCACCACATATAGAAACTGAATTAAAAAAGAAAAAGAGACCATTGTGGAACTCCATAATCAGAAACCATTTTAACAAGTTGAATTTTAAGCTGAGAATCATTTAGGTTTGCATCGAGTGTACTGTAAACAATGTCTACTTTAGGTCTCTGATATGATTGGCTCTTGAGAAGCCAAAATATCCTCTCTTTAGCTTTGTGAGAGCTGTTGACATTTGACTAAATTTACTATAGATTATGCATTTTTAAAATAGCTTAGAATGGTGCTGTTTCTCAGAACTGCAGTGGTGGCCAGGAATTTAGTTCTTGGGCATACATTTGACAAACTGGAACTATAGCCTAGTGGTATAGGATCTTATAGATTCGAGGGGGTGTAAATAATTAAGGGTGAGGGTTCAAGTCCACCCGGCTACAAGAGAAAAATTTTTGCATAAAAAATTTCAGTGAGGGTATATGCCTCCCTTGGGCATTAGCTATCCACCAGTAGTAGCTTCATTTGTTTATATGGGTATAGCTATTTTTGTTTGATTGTTTTACTTGTACCGTTGCTCCTTGAAATTAGGATTTCACTTCCAGTTTCTAGTAGGGCTAAAACAAAAGGCTGTCTCTAGCTGGGTATTAAAAAAAAAGCTGTCTCTAGTGAAACCTGTTTTAAGCACGATTATAACTTGTCTCATGGAAGTAACACATTTTGGTAGTGAACCTGTTTTTAATTAATGCTTAGTACATCTTGTTTGCCTTTCTTTAAAGAAAAAAAAAAAGAAAAAAGTTAATCATAGTGTCTGATGCATATTTCTTTTGTGATCTCCTGTTGCTTTGATACAGGAAGGAGTTAACAAAGTCTGACCAAAATGAAGAAGGTGCAGTTGTGAAGAAGCTGTAGCTGGAAGACAAGTGGGAAAACAGTTGGTGCTGATGAGTCTGATGAAAGTGGATGACATTAACTGTATAGATGGAAACATTATACAGGAATTATAAAATTTCAATCGCTCGAGTTCAAGATCAGATGCTCACTTTTGTTTCTATTGCTTAATTCTATGAGATGGTTATTGTCACCATTTATCTGTATTGGTTCTTTGTAAATGCAGCATATTTAAGATTATGCTTATGAATTACTCCAAATTTTGTCTCCCAGAGTTTCATTCCGGAGTTCTTTTTGCTCATTGGTGTATTTCTGTCTTTCGGAACTAAAATAAATTTTGCCCTATGTAGTTGAGGGCCCTACTTATCAATGTATCCTAAATTTTTATTCATTTCAGGGCCTTTGTTATCTATTTTTGACATATTTCACATCACATGATGATGCCATATCAAATCTTCATACGATATATCCTTGAGTATCAAGGTACACCTCTCTTTCCATATCTACTAGATTTTTTAACATCTAATTGGCATATTTCACTTTCACCTTACAGGATGATCCCATCCTAACTCTCCCTTCTACTTTTGATTGGGAATATTTGCAGCTATAGGAGTGACTCGAGTGAGCTCTTCTGCTCTTTTACCTTCACGCTTGCTACAATCTCTGGTTATTTACCAGCTAAGTTCTCAGACTTAACCTTGCTCTTTAAACTATGATCAATTTTCTGCTAGCATATTTCTATGCTTATGCGTGTTTACATTAAATGGCCCCTTGCGGAGTGCTTCTTAATGGACAAGAAACGCTTGCTTTCTAATCCTTACAGGCAGTTTCTTAGGGAGGACATAGGGTTCGTGTTAGTAGGAGTAGTGTCTGGTATTTTGACATTGAAGGTATCAATGATTTAACCACCTTTATTGAAAGAAGTAATAAAGAATGTTGAGTTGCTTTTAAAATAGGAAATTTTGGGGCCAATGATTTCTTTAGCATGTTGGGATAGCTGTGGAGAAGTAAGAACAGTCACCCATTTATCATGTTGTGGCCTCCATTTTTTTTGTACTTACCTTTTAGAAACAAAAAATCCTCCCCTTTCACGCTTGGCAGAACTTTTCCTTAGTACAATCCCCACTTCAGAGAAACTGATTTAAGTAAATCTATAGACTCTGTATGTTGTGGTTTTGAAGAGAGGAAACTGAAATTCCAGTATTGGAGAACTTTATTTCAGTACTGGATTTTCTTCATACTTTATATCAGAAAAAAGAAAAAAGAAAATCCTGGAAATTAATAGATGCTTCTAGCACTGCTTCCTAATTTCAGGGTGTCTATCAATTTCGTCATAGCATCTATTATTGGTGGCTGATGAAATTAATGGAGTGACCTTTGTACCATCCACTTGCAAAGGTATTGAGCATCATCTTCCAACTCACTTCTTGTTTCAACTTACAGTAAAGAATCACCTAATGCCCCTGTTATTGGGAACTGAGAATCACTTCTTGGTTCATCTATTATTGGTGCCTGATGAAATTAATAGAGTGACCTTTCTACGATCCCAACAATAAAGAAATGGGAAGTGACCATCCACTTGCAAAGGTATCGAGCATCATCTTCCCACTCACTTCTTGGTTCAACTTACAGTAAAGAATCACCTAATGTCCCTGTTGCATTCGTAACAGAATTCTCGCACAAATGTGGAAATACAGGGCAAAGAGGGTATAGGACATGGACTTGTCCCCCACCTTATGGTGGACTTAGTTATCCTTGTCACCAAACATATAGTCTCCTACCCTCCTTTTTAAGATTCATCCCCCAAAAAGGATAAAGAATGAACAATTTTGTGAATCATATTAGTATCTTTTGCATGTTATATTATAATACTCTCTCTCTCTTTGTTCATAAAGGATTCTAATTCGATAATGGGTTCTCCCGTATGCCCATCCTATTTCTTTATGACTTGAGTCAAGTCTCAAGGGCAATTATATTCCCACTTTATTTTTTTTATATTTATTTACTTTATATATTATGTTCTTACAAGAATTTGAACCTCGAAATCCCTTTCCACCCCTTTATCACTTGAGCTAGACTTCAAGGATTCATTAGTACCTTTCTGCAAGTTACAATAAGTATAATAATGGTATAGTCAAGATTTGATTTATTAAGATTGGATTTTTAATTAAGGTCTCACATGAAAATAAAATAAATCCTTTTTTGAGTCCAATACATAGGAGTATCGGATACTCTAATATTTCTCCTGTAAAAACACCTCTTTGTCTGTCCCCTCTATTTTTCGAAGTTGTACAACATGTCTAACATCACTTTTTTTTTTTATCCCTTTTTCTTTTTGGATCATTCTAAGACGGACAGCTTAGGATTTTCAACCTTTTTATGTCCAAATGATGGCGGGAAGAAAAAAGGGGGGAAGATGCTAACATGCGCGGTCCAACTCAACCGGCCATGGTTATCTCCTTTGATTTTCATTCCCCCCACAAGTTGGAATGAAAAAGAGATTCCAGGTCAGAGTCCAACAAATCTGCCTCTCTTTTTGTTCTTAATTATCTTCTATGCCAACCCCCAATTGGCCATTTCTTATGATATTTTCATACAAGGTAAGGAAAAAGATTCTTGGTTACCAAACAGACCCCTTTGGTCGATTCCTTGACGAGTGGAGGTTTGACTCTAGCTTGTACTCTATAGTTTTCTTCCTAGATTTGTCCCCACCCACATGAAATTAATTTCTTACTTCCATTATAATAAAGTATGTTGGCATAATAGAGATCTTTTTTACAGTCGTACTAAAAAAATTTATCAATTCTAGATTATGTAAACTAAGGTTTTAACCTCATGGTTGCCGGTTCGAGTCCCTTTAAGATCATTCAAAAGTGGAGTAAAAAAATGAGTTGATAGGGGTAAAAACACTAATGTTGTTTTTGGTTCCGTGGATTACTATGGAAAGACGAAAATTATAAGAAAATGATTTTCTTATATTTGTTTGTCTAATGAAAATTTTGAAAGAAAATCAAATAAAATTATTTAAAAACTTCCAAAATTTTAAATTATTTAATTTTTATATTGATGAGTTGAAATAAATAAAATTTGTTTGAAATGGTAAATCAAAATAATATATGAGATTTAACTATATTTTTATTTTTCTTCATTTTTTCTTTCTTTTCATTTTTCCTTTCCATTTTATTTTCCTTGCATTTTCAGAGAATCAAACATAGCTTTAGGAAAATGATTTTTATATGTATGAATGTCCAATGAAAAATCTCGAAGAAAATCAAGTATACATAAAATTATTTAGAAACTTAATATTTTAAAATTATTTAATTTATAATGATGAATGAAAATAAATAAAATGAGTTTGAAGTATTAAATAAAAATCATACATTAGATTTAACTTTGTTTTATTTTCATTCATTTTTTATTTCCTCGAACTTATTTTTCTTGCATTTTCCCTCAATTTTTTTGACAATTAAACATATCCTAAATTATTAGGGGCCAAAAGTAAAGCATAAATCACTTAGGTGGTTAAATGTTAAATAATATTTATTTTGAATTTAAGCATCTAGTTTTTTCTCCACCGACTTTATTCCTCATAGGGTATTTTTCATATGCATAGTGATATGCTCTTTATTTGGTTTTCTTTGCAATCTGTAATTTTTAAAATTTGTCTGGATACAGAACTATATAAGGGAAGTAATTAATTAATTGAAAGAGTAAAGACATGGAAAAGATGAGAAATGTAATTTCTAATTAAAAGTCGAAATGGATGTGATTTTCAATTTGAAGTACTTTCAGTTTATCGTAAATCTGCAAATTTAAATTTTAAATTTTAAAATCAATTATCTAATAATATCGTAATGTTCTCATGTACTTTGTCTTTAACAATTAATACGCCTCTCCAAAGTCTTTGAAGCTAGGCCAAAGTTAGGCTTGGTTCCTAAAACTGCTTTTAGATCAAGCTTTCATAAAGATTATAGTTATTTTCCTTGCAAACATCAAAATTATTCTCAATGGTTACTCGTTTCAATGTTAAGTTCCTGTGGCGCTCACATTCTCTTTAGAAAGATTTTAAGTTGAAAGATATCTTGGGTTATATTTAGAGTTCCTGTGATGAAGATAAACTAGAGTATCTAATATGGTAGTCAACACATAAAATGTATAATACTTTTGTGGTATATGACATTGTGGAATTGTGTAATAGTTTGTCTTAATTGAGGTAAACTAGTTATGTTATGATTAGATTGGGCATGATCCCTTGTTTTCAAGATAATCTTTGAAATTAAATGTCTTTCATTGAAAAGTGAGAAGTGCCTTCAAATATCAAGTATGTAATCTGCTTTTATTGTTAAAGGTGTTTTTAAAAGTACTTTTAAAAATTATTTTTCAAAACTACTCTGTAATATTTCTTAATATGTTTCATAAAATAATGTATAGTTTCGAGAACTTGAAATATTGTTACTTTTTTTATATATTTTTCTAGAAGCAACGCTTTTGTCATTTCTTATAAGTTTTTATTTCTACTAACCTCCATATTTATGGGACAAATTTAAAAAAGATCGATTCTTCTTTGCACATTATTGTTGTAGTAATTTGGTACTTATTTAAAAACATTGTTGTAGGATTCTCTTCTCTTCTTTCATGACGTACTTGGCTCTAAGATCACCAAGAAACCTATCCTACTCCTTTTAGCTTTTATCACTTGAACCGATTTCAAGGTATTCTGTAATGTGTGTATATATATATATATATATATATATATAGTATATATATATATATATATATATATAGCATATATATATATATATATTTAGTTTGACATCAAATATGTCTTTTAAAAAATATATATATTTTTACAGCTTTCAATGATCGCTAAAGAATATTGAACTTATGTTTTCGCTTGGAATGAATGTGATTCTCCTAAGCCAGAAGTCCATAATGGTAAAATAGTTAAAGGTTTAAGAACACAAAAATACGTCACATGGGTAATTTTGGGTTGAGTTACTCAAGTTTATTTGAACAAATTCAACCAAACTTCCTTTGCCACACAAAATGACCTCACCAACCCATGTTATTTTAATACAAGGAATATGGATCTATCGCCATGCAAAAGCATTGTTCCAATAAAACCTGAAAATATGGACAATCCATGCTCGCTTAGAATAGAAATTTAATTCCAAACCAAGTTCATACAAGAAATAAGTCCTAAGTTTTTGAAAGATCAATGGCCCTAGTTTGTGGAAACTCCCAAACCAAGAATTTATTTCTATCATATAGGAAAAGGGAATGGGGAAGCAAAGACTGTGATGTCGTTGTTGTCAGTTGACATTATAAGAATTCAGTCTGGACAGCTTACTCTTTGACTAAATTTGGACCCACTCTGGCATTATCAGATGATATCGAGCCATGTCATAGCAGTTTTTAGTACAAGTTGTATTTTGGGTAGAGTTCCCTCAGACAAAGGAGAATTCGCCTCGATTTCAGTAAAATCTAAGTGGGTCCCGAACGGACACGTATCAAGCCATTTAATCTCTAAACAAGGTACTAAGGATAATAATCTCTCATATTATTTAATTTTTTTTACTTCATTTTTACCAGGTCAATTATGTCTGTTTCCTTTATTCCCGTAATATGTTATTACAATGGAGATATATCAGGACCTAAAATGTATGTCAAATATGTTGGGAACAAAGCTTTTATTGTGTCTTTGGATATACCGGCTGACTGCACGTTCAAACAATTGGGTGTTATCATATTTTCAAGCACAACTATTGACAAACAGAAGTTCAAATTACCCTTAATTGTATCCTCTAAAGCGGAATAGTGCTCCAACCTTTTCCAATATGGAATGACAATACTGTGCACCGAATGTTGAACATGGTTAACACAACTTCCATTGAGGAAATTGAATTGTTTATTGAGGTCGTTCGAATAAATCGACGTTTAATCAATCTATGGGTGCTGGGCAAGAAATGGAGAGCTGCAGAAATCGACTATGGTTGTGAGCCTAGTAGCGGTCCAGTACTAGATACAGGAGTATATGGAGATGATGATGCTTCATACTTATGAAGAAGAAAATGATAAATCCGATGAAGGTGTTGATGATGAATATTACGAAGACTTACATGTCTGCTTCTGATTTGACATGTATCATCATTCTAGACTACAAGTCGTTTCGGGGAATGAGCAAAGTGGATATTCGGTCTCCTGCATGCATTATCTTGTGATGTATCATCATCCTGCATGATGAGGGACCGCATGAGTCATCCCCTATTCATTACCTTACCACCAACACCTTGTTTCTTTAACATGCTGAAAACATAGATATCGCTATTTCAAGTGGTCGACTCCACGGGCACAAGAGACTACCGCTATTCGAGTGGAAAATGTGGTACTGGGCAGTTTTAATTTAAACCGACGGTAAGAGGTCGCAAAGATTTACTCAATTAGAGCACACCAAGAGTTTGTTGTAGTTGCCTCCTCAAAAAAATTGTTCGTTTTAAGATGTAAGAAGGCCGAAGAATGTTAATGTCAATGGAAGCTGCGTGCCATGGTTGTGAAAGATACTTGCTTATTTGTGATCAACAAATATAAAGGGCCGCATACTTGTGTAAATCCTTGTTTGAACCTGTGACCATCAATTGACTCAAACTCATTGCTGCCCATATACGTATTAATAATTAAGGCAATTACATCATTATTCGCCGTCATATTCAAGCAATTGTGATGGAGTAAACGGAGATGCGCTTAAATTTCATATAAAAAGCCTCGATGGAAAGCATAAGACATTTAAACACTTTATTGGGTGATTTTTTCATCATATACGTAGCTCCCACGCTTGTTCTCGGGCCATAGAACGCCAAATCCGCATCGTGTTGTCATTTGGAAAACCATCGACAATAGTGTGCCAAATAATGAGACATTCCAAAGCATGTTCTGGTCGTTCAAGCCATCTATTGAAGGGTTCGTAATTTGTCGTCCAGCACTGAGTATTGATGGTACACATTTGAATGGGAAGTATAAAGGGACATTATTGATTGCTATGGGCTAAGACGGAAATAATCAATTGTTTCCATCGCATTGCTATTACGTAAGGCTAATATTGATAGTCAGATGGTTCTCGCATGTATCGTAAATAGAGTAAATTTAAAGGACTCGGATTTGTGTTATATTTGGATGTATTAATCCGTATTATACAAAGAATGCAGCGATCATCATCTTGGTCGTATGCACTATATGCCTATCACAGGATTTCCAGATGCGCCATCTTATAAGCAATTTGTGGACCCTCTTCAAAGATAAACTCTAAAGAATTTGTATGCAGAGCGTGCTCACAGGACAACACCACACAAGATGAATAGCATATGGCTACAACTCGAGAGAATTAATTCGGCTAATAACAATGGTTAGAGGCGATCCCTCTTCAGTTATGGGCACTTTCACATGATGGAGGTCGAAGATATGGGATAATGACAATCAACATGTCGGAGGTATTTAACAGTGTTCTTAAAGGAGCTCGTAGCTTATCACTCACTAAATTAGTTCAATTGACATTTTCCCGCCTTAACATTTACTTTGTTGTAAGAAGGGAACAAGGTGTTGATAGATTGGCATCCGATGAGCAGTTCACTCCATATGTTGACGCCGTATTCAAGGTCAGGTGATTGGCTAAATGATCGATGGAAATTGTTCTTTACGATCACATATAGGGCAGATTTCACTTTAAGTCAAGGAGTGGTCGAATTCATCACCTCAACTTAAATGACAAGAAATGCACATGTGGTAAGACATTGATATATGGATTTCCATGTAGCCATATCATAAGAGCATGTCAGCATCGATGTGTTGATTTTTGATTATTTGTTCAAGGCTACTACACTACATAGTCGTACTATGACACTTAGGCAAGCTTGTTTTATCCCATATTTAATGAAGATGAGTGGCCTCTTTATGATGGTCCTACGATTGTAGCTCCTGAGTCAATGAAACGGCAAGCTAGTGGCCAAATTAAATCAACCCTGCTTTCATAATGAAATGGACTGTGGGAGGAAAACCACGATAAAAAGTGGGGTCAGGTAAACAAACGTCACACCTGGGTCTTGTAAGAATAAATCAAGTTCAGCGATGGGATGCAAGAAGGCAATTTGTTTTTTGTTTGTAAATGAGGCCTCACCTTTTTTATACTTGTTTTGTATAAGACTTATGTACAAGTGTGTATTTCTTGCAATTGAGGCCTCGACTTTTTGTAGTTGTTTTGTATAAGACTTATTCTAGTAAATGAGACATTATTGTACATGTGTATTGTAAATCATCATTGTAAATCACTAATATTGACAACCATATTTGACAATTATTCTGGATTTGTTATATCTTATAGATATGGCGTTCAAGGGGATTCATGATGCAGATCCTTGGGATACATCTGTCTTGGTATTGCAAGACAGATACATATCACACTTAGTAGATATAGAGAAGGTATGTATTTTGTTAATTATCAATTACTATTAACAGTTGTAACATGTAATTTATATATAACCAATTTTAAAATTGGTTGTTTCCTTGCTTATAGCTTCAGGAACTACTCCGCCCTCGACAGCAGATGAGAGCTTTCATGACTATGTGGAGGATGGATATACGCATTCGTCCATACGTGATCAACGCTGGATTTTACGGTATATACCGCTTGGGCCACATCATGATCGATTCGCCATTTATCACCTCTCTCGTCGAGAGATGGCGGCCCGAGACACACACGTTTCATGTGCCAGTAGGGGAGATGACGATAACTTTACGCGGACAATGCCATCATCCCCGGGCCTCGTATCCATGGCCCAAGAAATACCAACACCCGGGTGTTCGATGTGGCTGCCAGGCCAGAGCTGCTCTGTCACCCCACTCGCCGATTCTATCAAAGGAGCCACTATCTCCTTGCGGTGGTTATGTTCCCAGTTATCCACCCCGCCACCTGATGTAGATGAGGTCACATTAGAGCGTAGTGCGCATGAGTTCATCTTAGAAGGGCTGACTCCGATCCTTCTTGCTTGCGTACAAGAAGGGTGAATGTTCCATGTGCTTTCTCTCCCACCATCGCGAAGCTTCACGCATACCCGCGACTTATAGTTGGGGTGGTGCAGTACTAGCACATACATATCGCAAGTTATGCCGAGCCAATTGATCGTAGCCGCAGATACGGCTGTATTACACTCATACGTGCATGTAATAACTCGAATGTATGCTTGTCGTATGGATGAATCGCCCGATTAGGCCACTATTGCTCATAATTGGACCTAGTAAGGTCATTGTATGATATTAAGCCATGTTAGCAGGTTTTGTACAAAGTTGTGGCTTCGGCAGAGCTCCTCGTATAAAGGAGACTCTGCCCGATTTTCGTTAAATCATGGGTCCCGGAAAGGGGACACAATTTATATTATTTTTTCTAAAGCAATATAAAAACATCATTTTTTTGGGACCAACTTTCTGTTTATTTTGTATTCGGGCCATGGTCTGGAAAGACTTTACGCCGACGGGATTCGGCGACCACACGCAGATCCAAAGATCACCTGTTCGCTCATACCTTACACGATGCCAATGCCGATGTTGGGGATGGAGACCTACCTGAGGCTGTCCATGATGGATTACCAGCTCAACCTGCGGCTGAGCCAGAGGTAGAGTCAGAGGTAGAGCTAGCTCTTCCATTCGGGTGTAGGTGGAAAGTACCTTTGACACGGTGCATAACCCATCCCTGTACTCCTCCTATATCGAGATCGCCTAGATGCACAAACTCTTGATCAGGTAATGGTATATGTAAAAGTATATGGTTCTATATTAATTTCATTTATATTCCCTTAAAATTTATTGACATCAAGTGTTCACATGTAGGTCTCATGGCAGCCATACGTGGGAGAGTTACTTGGCTAGCTTCCATATATTTGCTTAGCTGATCAAGAGATCTGGCGGACGATGTCACCGCCTCATATACTTGAGATTGCCGAGTGGCATCGTCTAGAGCCAGTCTCGCACTGGCCAGTTGCATCAGAGATACCCCAGCTTCCTCTACGACCAATAGTCACAGAGTGGATGCACTGCGGACAACACTCGCGATCGAGCGACGTTCATGCCCGTACATAGCATTTATAGGAGCACGAGCGGCCAGATCATCACTTCACCCCCTATGGTGGGTTTGATGGACTTCCATGATCCATACATGCAAGGGTATCGCCGTATTACACGCGCTTATGACACCACCACGCATAGATGATAATGGCTCCATACTGCATTTAGCACTCATGTTTTGGTGCTAGAGTTATGTGTTTTTAAAATATTTTACCTAATTTAGTTAATAGATTATGTAATTATAATTCTTCTTCGTTCACTGTGATCGCGCCATGGCCTTATTATAGCCGCTCGCTTTGCTACCGCCGGTACGCTGTGCGACATATACATATATCGCCTCGACATATACACCAGACGGAGAAGTCCATCGCATTGCCTGGGTACGCCTCGTGAGGCTTCGACGATCACACGACCATCGACAGACCTCCGATGTCATCCACACCCAAAGACGTATGCAGCCCATTCGAGGTGGTGACTCGAGAGGAGAGGAGAGGAGAGGGGGAGCTGATCGCCGAGGTCGTGCTCGAGACTCCTGGCCAGTCACGTCCATAGTGACAAATGATCTAGGTACACTTGAGCCGACTTTGCCTACTTCTCGATACCCCCTCCCATACTTACCCTCACCTAAGATGTTTTTATGCACCCCCACACACTTGCACATCACCTTCCATACCCCCACACATTGACACATCACCTTCCCTACCCCTATACACTTACACATCACCTTCCATACTCCAACACACTTACACGTCTGTACCTTATTCGGTGTCGCCAGAGCCAGCGTCCATAGCAGTAGCTATCACATTGTTGTCACACCCTTTACCATCCCATACATTGCCTCCCATGGATGACACCATCCTTTACCTTTTACCTGAGTGAGGTAGACTTCCACCCAGCGATCCGCATCGACGCAGATATCGACTACTTCATCCATCAGCTCCCCTGGGCCACATCGCTCCTTTTCCAAATTCCGTCTCAGACTCCAAGGGACCCTATTGCCCAACAGGTTGTTTATTCTAGGCCCCGTCTTAAGAGAAATATAAAGGCGCCATCTTGTGGGACTCATTGATACATGTTATTATTTTTATATGAAAATTTGTATAAAATGTTTTAATATATTTAAATGTTTTGGTATATGCTTAATTTGGTACATACAATGTTTTTTGAAGATTATGCATGATTATGCATGAGGCGCCATCTAGGGTTTTTATTTTTATTTATGTACCGCTTTTTATAAAAATAATTTTAAATTGTAAGTATTATAAAAAATTTCATTTTTTTATACAATGGCAAATAAAAAATAAAAATTAGATTTTAGGCCTATTTTTCAAACTATTATTAATAACAATTTTAAAAACACAAAACACAATTTTAGCGCTCTCTAAGTTTCATCTTTCGACAAATGATTAATACATAAAAATTGAATTTTAGTATTATCGTTAAATTTAATATTTTTTATATTCTCCGTAAGCTTAAAACAAAACATGTTTATTCTTGTTTTTTCAAAACAAACATTTGGCTAAGTGCATGGTGGTCGACTGGAGGGTTAATGCAAAATTCCATGTTTCAATATTAAAAAATGATAATAAAATTAAATCTGGGTAATCCTTGGGGAAAAATAAATTTATTCAAATTTTTAAAAATTAAACTTACAGGTTCATTTGAATTTTCAGGCTACCTTGGATGTGCTTGTTGTAAAAATTTATAAATTTTATATTTCATATTTGGGGAAAATAAATATTTTTTGTCAATTCAAATAATTTATTATATGATTGGGTCGGATCGTTATAATATATGGGTTCATACATGAGCGAATATATGGGTTAATGACAACAAGTTTTTGTAATAATCACAAAAATAACATTAAAATTAATTAATTAAGCTTCAATACAACGACGAATTTTGTAATAAGTACAAAATAACATTAAATTATATTTCCGACCAATTTTTCATATCAATGCTTCGGGACGATACTCTGGCAAATAATTAAGAGTTTCAATAATCCGCTGCTCATGTCTTAATTATTCAACTTAAAATTTGTCAAAGACTGTCGTCCAACGACTCATTCAACTTAGATAAAGACTCGTCATTCACAACGACGCCTCTTACACCCATTCAGAGGCATTTCGCTTATATACTTAAAAGTAAGGTCAATTATAAATATGAATATAACATTCATAAAAAATAGGTAATCAGAAATTAAAAGAATCTCTTTAAAAAATAATAAGAAAGAAATTGAAATAATATAACATTTAACCCCTATTATTTTGAATAAAAAGATTTTGATATCTTATGCAATGGATTGTTTTTGTTTTTATTAACTTACTTTAAAGTCAAGAAGATCAAGAAAGTTCATTAGGTTTAGATGATACAAGAAAACATGTGAAAATTGATTTAGATTAGAAAAATGAATCTAAACAACAATGATAAATAATATCCACGGAGAGAAATATTAAATTTGAGATTTTAATTTAAAAGATATTAACATTTAAAGTAAAAAGACAAAATAATATAACAAATCAAGAAAAAATTTCACCAGATATTTAATGTTTCTTTTACCAAAATAGTTTACTTACCTTTTATAAATTATATTTAATCTATTGAGAAAATTTGATATTAAAATAGGAATTTAATGTAAAATGTTAATATATCATTTAGATTATTTATTGGTTAACATAAATATTTTATTTTAAAGTGTTTCAAAGAATTATTTATGAAGTGCTCTATTATACATGTATATTAATGATATTTGATAATACTTTTTTTAATATGCTTTTATTTTTAAAGATAGTAAATTATCACACGACTCGGAGCCCTTTTGTTAGACATGATGGACATATTTGATAATAATTTAAGAAAATATTTGTAATTTAATTAAAAATGTATTTCTATTAATACTTAAAAATTTTATCTCATGTATTTTTTCAGATTATAATTGATTTTATATTTTTAAAAACATCTTAAAGGTCAACGATACAAATATCATAAGGGAGGCCAGCTCTTAATATGAAAATACTTTTAAAAATCAAAAGTAATTTTCGAAAGCACCACGTGGAGTTCGTATTTAATGCCCACAAGTAGTCAACGATGGGTTGGCAGTGACAGAATCATTACCCAATTACAATTTACAAGTAACGAGTTCTAAGTTATAACCACCACCAGCGGCATATTCCAGTTTTAGACGGAAATAATTCATTTAAAATAAAAAATTATTAAATTAGTTTGTAGGCTAAATTATTAATAGAAGTAGTACTTAAGACAATGGCAAATTGATTCCTGCATATAACAAGAACCCGAATACGCATTTGAATCACGAAAAATACCGCAAACTCGGGAAAGAACGGTAATTTGTTAAGCCGAAATGCCGCTAACTCGAACCGCAAAGAATTTGTCCGCCTAAAATGCCAATGAAATGCCGCTAATGGAACCGCGGTAATTGGTCCTATATAACTTAGCTCTTTTCTTTCTCTTGCTCATTCCTTCTCCCTTTCGCCCGCCGCTTCGCCCTCCGCTCCTGCCTCCTTCCTGGCCGCCCTCCCCTCTCCTCCTCTACTTCTCTCCGATCCTCCTCCCCTCTCCGGTATGCTTTCCTCTTTTCTGCATTCTCTTTTCATTTATTTATTTGTTGGATGTATATTTTAATCCCACCCAATTGTGCCCTAAATGGGACTAATATCTGGGTCTCTTGTTGTCTCCCTCTTTGGGAGATTTGATGCTAGCTACTGGTGTCCTCTAATTCCTTTCTTCAAAGCTATTAACTTAATTTTCTTCTATGCTCCCAGAATATCAGAAAATTTTAAATGTCGATTTCTGGCATAAGTTGATGAAGTTGGGACAACTTTGAATATCTTGATTTACACTACATTCATATACAATCTTTTTGTAATTTGGTTTCTTGAAGCCATCCTTGGAACTAGTTCCATTAGTGCCCAATTGTTGAGACACTTTTCTGGTTATCCTTGTGGAAGATTTTGAACATTACTATTGTTGGATGTGTAGTTCAACTTGATTAAAGAAAAAAAATAATTAATATAAAAATAAAATTTTATTGTTGAATGCCCTTCCTAATAATGGTTCAATGAACTAGGTTTTTACTTGGTCATGAAATGTATCTACTGGGAGAGTGTGAGCATCTGATTTATGAACTTTGTTTCTTATTAACTAGATTTTTTTATTAGTCTTCCTTGATGCAATTCAAAGATCACAGCAATTTAGCTTGAATCTTCTTAATGACCTTTCCTTTTGGGTATGTGTATATACATCTCTCTATTTATCACCTGTAATCTCCTACTTGATGCTCAAATAACTATAGTCATGCACCTTGGGACATGTCTTATGATGAATAAGGAAAGGAAATAGAATGTTATGGTCTGTTTGGTTGGTGGCAGTTTTGAAATAAAATTTTATGAGCGCAATTTAAAAAAAGGTTTCTCTATTGGTTTCATAAATAAAATTTTGTTTGGAAACTAAATTCCTATAAAAAGCGAAGGGGGCCTTAGGGTTAGAGTTAGGGTTAAGTAGAAGTATTTATTCTTGATTCCCTGAGTCTCAAAGCAAAAAACAAGTGCAAGCACTTGAAAGTTGCTTTCAAACAAATTCCATTAGTATTGTGCTTGAATTTTGCTTTAGGCAAGAAACAAAACTTTTTTAGGGTGTAACTTTCCTTATTAATCCTGATGTGTTTCTAGTACTTAAAATTTTCTTATCCATTGTCAGGTAGTTGCTTCTTGCATAAGATTTATATGCCTTTACTTGTTCCCCATTTTTTCTATTCTGTGGTTATATTATGATAGAATCTGAAGTGATGCTCACTAAGAAGAAAAAATGGAAATTGAAATACAATGATTTGACATCTGTAAAAGCAAGCTATATTATGCATTAAAAATCATTTGTCTTCCATGGGAAACCCACTAGAAATTTGAACTTCAATCACTTTTTTTTAGCTCCTAATGGAGTTAACTGCATATTGTCCTAAAAAATACCCCAAAACCCCAAAACCCTAAAATCCTAAAACCCAAAAACCCAAAAACCCTAGAACCCTAAAACCCTAATGCCCTAATGCCCTAAGACCCTAAACTCCTAAACCCCTAAAACCCTAAAACCCTAAAACCTTAAAACCCTAATGCCCTAAGACCCTAAAACTTTAAAACCCCAAAACCCTAAAACCCTAATGCCCCAAGACCTTAAAACCCCAATGCCCTAAGACCCTAAGACCTAAAAACCCCCAAACCCCAAAACCCTAAAACCCTAATGCCCTAAGACCCTAAAACCCTAATGCCCTAAAACCTTAAAACCCTAAAACCCTAAAGTTGATGACCTTTATGATAGAGTTGATGTGATATTAGGATAATGACCTTTCATATTATTTAATTCATTTGAGACCATTTTGTATAGGTCAATTATGTCTGTTTCAACTATTACCATGATATGTTATTACAATGGACAATTATTGAGGACTGAAATAGATGTTAAATATGAAGGGAGAAAAGCTCGTATCGTGTCTTTAGATGTACCGATTTAATGCACTTTTGAATAATTGACTGATATGATATACGCAAGCACAACCATTGACAAACAAAGGTTCAAATTAGTCCTCAATTGTATTTATCCCCTGGAAAGTGGAAATAGGTTTCAACCTTTTCCAATATGGAATGACAGTAGTGTGTGCCGAATGTTGAACTTAGTTAACACAACTACCATTGAGGACATTAAACTGTATATTGAAGTTGTTCGAGTCAAGGCACTAGTAAATCAATCTGTGGGTGGCCATGTAGATTTATTGGCTCACGACAATCACAATGTTCAAGAATTTGACTATGGTTGTTGGCTTAGTAGCGATCCAATGCCGGAAACTGGAGTTTTTGGAGTTGATGAAGACCGTGCTTATGAAGAAGGTAATGATGAATATGATGAAGATGTTGATGATGACTGTAATGGAGATGCGGATGTTGAAGTTGATGGACATGCATCATCCTTTCGAACTTGTAACCAAGTTTTGGCAAATGAACAAGGGATATATGTATCTACACAAGCACCATCTTGTGATGTATCAAATCACCCAGATGATGAGACATTAGATGAGTCATCCCCTGTTCATTATCACTTACCACCAACACCTCAATTTGAACATGTTGAAAACCCAATAATGATGTCGCGTTGTCGACTCCATGGTGCAGCATACATCGTTATTCGAAAGGAGAATTGTAATTGGCCAAGTTTTTAATTCGAAATCTGATTTGCAAGAGGCTGCAAAGACTTACTCAATTAAAGCACATCAAGAGTTTGTCGTTGTTGCATCCTCAAAAAAATTGCTCGTTTTAAGATGTAAGAAGGCGGAAGAATATCACTATTCATGGAAGCTTCGTGCAATGGTTGTGAAAGATACTTGCTTATTTGTTATCAACAAATATACAGGGCCGTATACTTGTGTCAATCCTTGCTTGAATCGGGACCATCATCAACTGGACTCGAACTTGGTTGCTGCTCATATAAAGGCAATAATTAAGGCACAATTCACATTGACTACAGCTGCTATTCAAGCAAGTGTGATGGAGAAATGAGGATATGAAATATCATACAAAAAGGCGTTGGATGGAAAACATAAAACAATTAGACAGTTATTTGGTGACTCTCCGCCATATACGAGCCGGCCACGCTTGTTCTCGCCACAAAGCAATCAAACTCTAGATGTGTTGTAATTTGGAAAACATGTGACATTAATATGCCAAACACTGAGATATTCCAACGCGTGTTCTCGTCCGGGTCATTCGCCATCTATTGAAGTGGGCTCGAATATTGTCGTCTCCTGGTGAATGAGTATTGATGGTACACATTATATGGAAGTATAAAGGCAAGTTATTGATTACATGGGTGTGATAGAAATAATCAGTTGTTTCATTGGCATTTGCTATTACGTATGGGCGTAGAATACCGATAGTCGTTGGTTCTTGCATGTATTAGGAAATAGAGTAAATCCTCAACTGACGCGGAATTTGCGTTATATCTAAATGCATATCCGTAGACATGGCAAAGAATGACCGATCCCCATCTTGGTTAGGCTGCACCATTTGCCTATCACAAGATTTGCATGCGTCATCTTACAAACAATTTTATGACCCGGTTCAAAGATAAACTTTTGAAGAATTTGCATGCGTATACCACAGTATAGAACGCAAATTCAATAAGCATATGACTACAATTGGGAGAATTAATTCTGAAGCACTACAATGGCTAGAGGCAATCCCTTTCCAGTTATGGGCTCTTTCACACGACGGAGGTCGAAGATACGGGATAATGACAACCAACATTTCAAAGGCATTTAACAGTGTCCTTAAAGGAGCTCGTAGACTACCAATAACTACACTAGTACAGTTGACCTTCTTCCGTCTCAACAGTTACTTTGTTGTAAAAAAGGCATCTAGGCTAATGGGATTTGCATCCTGTTGAGCAAAGCTCGATCATGCCCCCATTCCGATCCGAATCTCGAACGGCTGCGCGATCCGAACCGAGTCCGGCGCGAGACTATATCACTGGACTCATTGACCTATTCTTTCTCAGCCGAACTTGTGGCCATGGTGCCAAACAATTTCTCGGCCAACAAAATCATTTTCATATATAAAAGAACTACTACACCGAGTGGTGTCCCCAACATCTATATACATAATCGCAGTCCCATTTACTTATACATGTACAATTTTTTTCTAATACAAAACATCGTAGATCGCATAAAGTATGAGCACTCATCTCCGAAATGGGCCCGCTCAATACGTGGATGTCCTATCCTCTATCCTTGGTCTTCTCGCTGCACTCCACACCCGATTGAACACCCGCAGCGTTTTTACGCTATGGGAACATACGGACAACCACCAATGGTGACTGTCACAAGCTTATACATATGCATTTCATATATCTATACATATTCATATATTCATTTAGATATGTCTATCATATATTTCTTATTCTAGTACTTATCATTTGATCTATTATCTTTCTAATGATTCATATTACATATCCTATTCTGTGCATGTCATATCTTATACCTATATTACTTTCATGGTTATATACTATATACCATTTGTTATGTTCTATTTTCATGTAATCGTTAACCATCAGGTTCATGTACTACGTTAGAAAAGCCATGTACTCATTTCATATACGTTTTCCCGTTTCTACTTTCATATTACTTTCTCTTTCATATTAGCTTTTAACATTTTGCATTCTTTATACATTTTCATATATCACGTCAGATCATAATCTCATGTTACAGAACTTATCATCACATAGCAATGCTATGCTTCTCATATCATATCATATCTTTCCACATGTCATATTCAAATCATTTATTTTATGTTTCATGCCTGTAAATACCAAAGAAGTGGATAGCCGAAACTTTATATGGCCCGGCGCTTATACTCACTATACGAACAAAGGGTATTATCAGTGGCCCGAGGCGTTGTACTCACCGGTGACGAAATAGTGGTCTTATCAGCGGCCCTGAGAGCGGCCGTTATCATTGTACTGACAATGATCATCTTATAAAGGCGCCATGCTAGCAGACCCGGGGCTACCCTGATCCAAACGGGATCTATGTCATCGACCCAAATGGGGCCTCGATATCAGAACATAATTTGTATGCTGCAGACTTATTTTTCCTACTGGCATGTCAATCTATCCCTCTACTTGGTCAGACACAGGCAATCCGTTTTATTACATTTTTCGTATATTATATTCCTCATAAGCATGAATAACTATTGTTATCAGATTGCTTATGCGATATATACGCCATCATTACTTTAAATCGTATTCGTTCTCATATCTCAGAGCCTTCATATTGGCGCTTTCATATTTCTCTCTATAATGTTATGTTATTCCTATATTTTTATCATGCATGCATTTACTCATTCTTATATTCATATATGCTTATCATTCGAGTACATAAAATCATTCCTGTAACATCTTATATCTTGTTAACTTATATCTTCATGTACTTTATTATACTATCATATCTATGATTTATATACTCCATACATTTCTATACCAGACGCTTTTACTTGTGCTTTATCGTACTGGCCTCTATCTCCCATAGGAAAGTGCGTAACCTAGACTTCTTCTTTAATACCCTTAGGTACCCTTCATGTCCAAACTATTTATCTTTTATCATTTCTTATTCAAATACACACGTGAGCAAACATTCGCTTGCTCGACCTGAGATAAAGAATGAACAAGACTCCTGGGTGCACAATATATACCCGGGGGTACAAAGATTTACTGCAATGTAGACGTGCTCGCCCACGTAATAGGAAGGAAGGCGGCCGTAAACACTAGCAGGAGTGCGTACACCGGGTCATGTGCATATGCCAGCACCGATCATATGTACGTGCCTCGCCCACGTAGCACTGGGGGAAGCGTGAGCCAAGCCAAGCACCGATCATATATGTCTTGTCATTCAATATCCGTCTTAAGCACTCATACAATTATACGTTGTTCTCTGAGCTTATCATTTTATTCTTTTCTTCTATATTCCTTTTCATATCAAAACTACTTATGTTGCTATTTCTTGTTCATATCTATCTTATATTATGCATGATATACTATGATTATCATATCTACTTACTGTTTTTCCTTATTTATAGACCTAATATGATTTCCACTTTTATCATGCTATGTATGGATGGATTCTTGACTCAATGGGCTTTCCATAGAGTCTAAGAACACCCGAATCGAGCCACGGCGAGATATTTACCTTCTCAAGTCGAGGTCATACGTGAGTCAAATCCGTAACTAGACGAAATGACCCTGGACCTGGACAAGCCTGATCTATCACCTCTGTTTGATACCCACATCCCCTCCTCAGGCATATCATCGCATTCTGACTCAATGGGCTTTCCATAGAGTCTAAGAGCACCCGAATCGAGTTCGACGAAGGAGTTATGACCTCCTAAATTGGAGGTCAAACGAATCAACTCGAATCGGACGAGCTGACCGACCGACGAGTCGATCTATCACCTCATTTTGATACCTAATATCCTCCTCAGAGATTTGACGTATTCTTGACTCAAATGGGATTTTACAGAGTCCAAGAAGAACACTCGAATCGAAGTTCGACGAAGGAGTTATGACCTTCCGTTGGAGGGTCACATTTAAGCTAACCCACCAACTGAGTTCGAACCGACGAGCTGACTCCACCTGGACGAGCTCAATATAACACCTTAGTCTAACATCTAATATCATCCTCAGGCATATGAATGTATTCTTTGACTCAACAATGGGCTTTCGATAGAGTCCAAGAACAATCTAAATCGAGCTCAAACGAAGGAGATATGACCTCTCCAAAGTCGAGGTCATGCGCAGTCAACCTGCACGAGCTTTACCTGAACCGACGAGCTGGATCTGACCTGATCGTGAGCCTCGATCTAACACCTCGGTCTAACATCTATCATCCTCATCAGGAATATGAATGTACTTTGACTCCAATGGGCTTCTATAGTCCAAGAACACTCCAAATCGGAGTTCAAAACGAAGGAGATATGACCTCCGGCTGGAGGTCATGCGAGTCAACCCGCACGAGTCGATTTTGAACTGATGAGCTGACCTCTACAGGACGAGCTCGATCTAACACCTCGGTCTGACATCTAATATCCTCCTCAGGATTATGAATGTATTCTTGACTCAATGGGCTTTCCATAGAGTCCAAGAACACCCAAATCGGAGTTCAAACGAAGGAGATATGACCTTCCGGCTGAGGTCATGCGTAGTCAACCCAGACGAGCTGACCTGAACTGAAGAGCTGACCTGACCTGGACGAGCTCGATCTAACACCTCGGTCTAACATCTAATATCCTCATCAGGAATATGAATGTATTCTTGACTCAATGGGCTTTCTATAGAGTCCAAGAACACCCCAAATCTGGAAGTTCAAACGAAGGGAGATATGACCTTCCTCGAAGTTGAGGTCATGCGTATCAACCCGCATGATTTACTTAAACCGATGAGCTGACCTCTACAGAACGAGCTCGATCTAACACCTCGGTTTGACATCTAATATCCTCCTCAGGATTATGAATGTATTCTTGACTCAATGGGCTTTCCATAGAGTCCAAGAACACCCAAATCGGAGTTCAAACGAAGGAGATATGACCTTCCGAAGTTGGAGGTCATGCGTAGTCAACCCAGACGAGCTGACCTGAACTGACGAGCTGACCTCTACAGGACGAGGTCTGCTGACCTCTACAGGATGAGGTGTGCTGACCTCTGCTGCATGAGGTGTGCTGACCTCGTTGCATGAGGTGCGTTAATCCTCTGTCGCATGAGGTATGCTGGACCCTCTCGTTGACGACTCTATGGTCGACCTCACCCATTTGACTGCTCAAAGTAAAAAAAGACCATAACTTAGTCTACAAGAGTCCGAATTATGGTACCTGAAGCCTAACATCAAGTTCATTGATGTGGATGAAAAATTTACTAGAAGGACTTACTACAAATTCCTTTAATTTACTCAAAATCCGTTCTAAGGTCCGGCTATTGACCAATTGGCGTAACTCGAATTCCGACGATTTAGCTTGGCTGACCTCAGTAAAAAGGATCATGAATTTAGTCTACAGAGGTCCAAATTGAGAGATCTAAAGCCTAACATCAAGTTCATTGATGTGGCTACAATTTACTAGGAAGGACTCACTTCGGTAAATTCCCTTTATTTCTAGCCCAAAAAACCTGTTCTAAGATCCGCTAATGTGATATGATCAAAATAGGGAATTTTTCTCGTTCAACTTGCAACTTAATCTCTTCCTAAAACACATATCTAGTGATCCAGAGCCTTCCAACTTAATCCTAACAAGAAATGAGATTGGGAGTTTCCAAACCCAAACCATACACAAGATATGTCTCCAAACTATGCATCTACCTTTCTAGACCAAAAACAAATATAAATCCTTACAACCCAAGACATGTATCCATACTCAAATTTAGTAGTTCCATACACCCATAATTTTCATATAAATATTCCTAGTTCCATACTAAACCATATTTCCATACTTTTCTATACAAAATCATAGTTTCATACCTGTGATCTTCTCTTTTCTTTTCCTTCTTTCTTCTTTTCTTTTCTCTTCTTCTTCTTAGCCGCTTGCTTTCTTTTCTCTCCCAAGACCAATAAAAATAAGATATTTCGTCTTATCCTTATTCGATCTTATCCCCCTTTTATTTCACTTCCTTCAAGGAGAAACTTCTCCCTCTCTCTTTCCTTCAAGCCACTTGTCTCTTCCATAATTTTCTTTCTTATTTTATTCTAATATCTTTCTTTTGTCACCCTTAATCCTTGTTTCAATTTTATTCTCTATTCAATTTATCAAAATCCTACTTTAACATATGAACTTATTATATTATGACCCTTGGGTCATGAATTGGTAATTTATTAATTTACCCTTAACTGTCTTATAAATTCCAAGTCCTTTCTTATTTTATTTTATCTTTATTTTATTTCGGATAAATATACTTTTACTTTTATTATACTTCCTGAAACATGTCCGAAAAATCAAGTAGGGTATATTTCTGTGGGTGTTACAAGTTCACTGTATGTTGATGCTCGGGATTCGTGGTCGTGTTGTTAAGGCTGGTTCGATGGAAATCGCGCTTTACGATCACAGAGCGGCTTATTTCATGTCAAGTCAAGGGAGGGTCGAATCCCACGCTCAACTTTCATGAAAAATGCACATGCAAAGACACTCATATAGTGGATTTGGCGTAAATGCATATCATAGCAACATGTCAAGATCGGCGTATTGATTTTCGCTTTCTTCGTGGAAGGCAATGCACTACCTACCGCATTTCATGATACATGGGCAAGCTTTTTTCATCCAATATTCAATGAAGATGAGTGGCCTCTTTATGATGGTCCTACGATTGTACCACTTGAGTCAATGCAACGCATGGGAAGTGGACGTCCTAAATCAACCCGGTTGCATAATGAAATGGACGTTAGGGAGGGGAAAAGAACTATCACATGTGGGTTGTGCAAACAATCGGGTCACACCTACGGTCTTGTAAGAAATAAGATTAGTAAATGCATAAAATGTAATGTATGAATGTAGTTTCTTTGTATAACACTTTGTTATCAAATGTGTATTTCTTGGATTATGAAATTGTACTATATGTGTAAGTAAATCATGTATGTGTAAATGCGACATATTTAAGTAAATGAGACATCAATCATGTATGTGTCTATTTTAATTTATTGTGGTTGTAATTAGTACTTGCTTTAATTATTGTGATACAGTCTCTCCAATGTGTTTTACTAATATTTATAGTGCCTTTCAGACATCTAGGTTATATATATGGCATTCACAGGGCTTCATGATGCAGATCCATTGGATCCATCTGTCTTGGTATTGCAAGACAGAGACAGGTCCCACTTATTTGACACAGAGCAAGTATGTATTTTATTATTCATCAATTGAGCTTCCAGTTTTACCCTCTAATTTGTATATATTCAATTATAAACTTGTTTTTTTCATTACTTATAGTTCCAGGAATTACTCCACCGTCGCCAGCAGATGAAAGCCTTCCTCAATATGTGGAGGATGGATCCACGTATTTGTCTATACGTGATCCGCGTAGGATTCTATGGTATATACCTCTTAGGCCACATCATGATAGATTAGCCACTTATCACTTGTCTCGTCAAGAGATGGCGGCTCGAGACACACACATTTCATGTCCTAGTAGGAGAGATGGCAATCACGTTACAAGATCTTGCTATCATCCTTATCCTTCGTATCGACGGACCAACCCTCACGGGGACATGTGTGCTTGATGTAGTAGAGTGCCATGCGGGATCACCCGCTTGGTGTCACCCAATTCGCCGATGCTCTAAGAGGATCCGTTATTCCATCCAAGTGGTTACAGGACCAGCTATCCACCCCAAAGACCCGAGGCGGCACGAGGTCGCTTGAGCCGGAGTGCACGTGGGTTCATCTTAGCACACGGGATCCTTGTTTAAGTAACAAGAAAGGAGTGCATGTTCATTTGTGCTTTCTCCCATTACTACGAGATTTGACATATACATTGACTTATAATTGGTACATATCTGAGTTATGTCGCAATAGCTCGATCGTAGACAATATATTAGCTTGGGTCAGGATACACCGATACGTGCATGCACTTTTTTTTTAATTACATACACATTCATATACACAACACATCATTGGGGTTGCTTAATAGACATTTATTTTATATCTGGGCTTATGGTCCTTAAGAGAGAGACTCACATGGGTCGAATTGACTAAGGATCAAGAAGATATCCAAGACCACACCCGCTCCTCATGCCTTACATGATGATGATGTCGATGTCGTCGATGGAGACTTAGCTGAGGCTCTCGACGATGGATTACCATTTGAGCATGTCGTTGAGCCAGAGCCAGCTCTTCCGTTGGGGTGTAGGTGGAGAGTACCTTTGACACAGGTGCATAACACATCCGGTGTACTCCTCCTATATCGAGATCAGCTAGATGCACAAACTTTTGATCATGTAATTATATGTAAAAGTGTATGGTTCTATAGTAATTTCATTCATATTGACATAAAAAATTTTGACGTTAATGGTAAATGTGTAGGTCTTATGGCAGCCATACATCTGAGATTTGGCTGACCAACTTCCCCGATATATGCTTAATCGCATTAGGAGAGGTCCGGGCGCACGATGTCACCACTCATATGTTTCGATACTGTTGAGTGACATCGTCTAGAGCGAGTCTTGTGCCAATTTGGGCTACATCAGGAGATACCTCCATCTTGCTCTTATGAGCAACAGCTACATAGAGTGGATGCACATGGGCGACACCAAATGTGAGATTCGCAACGCTTCACAGCTCCATACATAGCATTACGGGATACGCGAGCAGGTAGGATCATCACTTCACCCCTATGGGCGCGGGTTTGATGGACTTCCATGATCCATACATGCAAAGTGGTATCGCCGTATTACACGACGCTTTACACACCACCACCGCGATGTGGATGATATGAGGTTCCATACTACAAACTTACTTACTCATGTTTTGGGTAAGTTAGAGTCATGTGTTTCTAAAGTGTTTTCCAAATTTGAATGAATAGATTATGTATTTATAATTTTGTTCGTTCACTCAGATCTCTCGCTAATGGTTTACATAGCTAGCCGCTTCCGCTATGCTAACAAACTGCTTGTCAGGCGACATGCCATCATAGTACAGTTCGATCACACACCAGATCGAGAGGAGCATCGCATCACTGACTACAATCAGGAGGCATCTATATCACATAGACCATCAATTAGACCTCTAGTGTCATCCACTCCACAACGTATGTAGCCCATTCAAGGTAGAGGGAGAGGGAGCCAAATGATCACGAGGCTCGTGGCTGAGATGGTAAGCCAGGGTCATGGTCCGTATGGCGAGAGCGCCTGTACTGAAATGGTCTTTGCCTACTGATACCCCCATAGATTTACCCTCACCTTCCATACCCCCACACACTTACACATCACCTTCCATAACCCCACACACTTACACGTCCTTACCATATCAAGTGTCGCCAGAGCCATCATCCATAGCAGTAGATATCACCTTCTCATCACACCCTTTATCATCCCCTACATTGCCTCTCATCGATGACACCATCCTTGGACCTTGTATTAGAATTGGGTCCACTTCCATCTAGCGAATTTGCTCCACGTGATAATGCCGAAAGTACTTCATCCATCACCCACACTTCCCTCGACTCCATCGCCCCATCAACTGTCGATTCACAGACCCTACGCTTCAACAGCCTATCAGGCAACTGGCCCCAAGAGAAACATAAATACGTCATCTTGTGGGACTCATTGATATATGCTTGACTTTTTATATATTGATATTTGTATACAATAGTCCAACATATTGTATATTTAATACACTTCCAGCCCTGATCCGCCAATAAACTCACCAGGCGTTTGTTATGGTCGTTTGACAATAAAAAGCTTGTTCATAAGACAACAATGTGATTGTGGGACTGAATGACACCATGGAAAATCTCTTTGCTTCTCTGGATAGGAATGAGCCTGAGATTTCTCTTTCCACCTTGTATGCGCTCGCTTGTATCATGGAAAATGTTCCATAACACTTTTGTTCCATGTTCTTAATTTGAACATATATTTCTTTTTTTCTATCTAAACATTATTATGAATTCATCATACATGGGTGTCTACTGTCTAATCTCACTTTTATGTTCTCGTGGCCGATTGATTCGCTATTACAGGAATGGTCTAATTGCGGGGATGATTTCAAGAGTGGACAAACCAAGATGAAATTCGTATTACAGGATCTCCTTGTTGGGGCTGGCATCAAGGTATATCAAATTGTAGCATTTCCTTCTATATTGAAATTTGGAATTTAATCTCAATAATTAAACTAAAAGATGATGATGATGATGACATGGTGGTGACAACCAACATCCATAGTGAGCTATAACCATTTGGGAAACAACGATGGTATGAATATGTCTGGTCCTCAAACTTTTTGGTCCATGGAGATCTCCAAGAGCAATGTTGTAGATGACATGGTAGCCAGTAATGCTATCCTGTATGAGCATGGGGAGCATCCTGACCATGTTGTGGTCATTAAGGTACTACAATACTATGACCACGTATTACAATTACTATTACAATTCAGATTCTGGTTTGGACTAACATTTGTATTCACTATACACCAATGTAAGATCCTTAAAATCATAAAAAAATAATCATCAAGTCTCATGATTTGTTGTTGAAATTGCATACTAATATTGTGTTTTACCTTAGAGAGATACGCTTTTCCTACGACCCAACTGGATTACCAAATAGAAGTCCTTTATAAGTTGTTTTTGGAAAATTTAGGGCATTTTTTCATTGTGTTGCCTGGAAACTTCTTTCTATGCAAATACATCATATTAATGGACTGTACAAGGACTAGGAGAGCAAAAAGGACAAAGTTCACCAGTTATTCTCAAGGGTTCCTCATTATAATAGTGTAAGTATGAAGGTGGAGTACTTCTTCCTGAATAAATGAGGCAAGTAATATCTCGGCTTTTTTTTGCGAATTCTTTTCTATCTTTTCACCTGCTTTTGTTACTTGTTTAGGGTTTCAGCAAGATGAGTTAGATTCCCAGAGAAAGAGGAAGAGCAAGACTTAGAATTCAAAAGCTGCGTGAAGAAACTCTCACCCACTCCTTTGAGGTAATCGGTGAACTTTCTACTCAAAGAATCCTTAACGCTTTAATTTCTATTCAAGAGTCAATGCACATGGGACAAAGCCATGACAAAGTGGAATGCTAAAGCTTCTCACACAGATAGAATATGATAAACTTTTTATTTATATGATCTTGATTTCGGTCAGTTTCGCTCATAAGATTGTGACATTCTATACTACAAAAAAAGATTGTGACATTCATGCTGCTGTGGAAAGGCTAATTTCAGTTAGTTTGTTTAAGGAGAAAGGAAAGCAGACAATCTTGCAACTTGGACGGGTTGGGAAATCGAAGTATGTGATGTATAACAGGTAAGCATCGTGATGTACCAATTTTAATTACAATGATACAGAGAAGACATCAATGAGAGCATGCCAATGTGCTTATATTGTTGAGTGTTTACTCCATTGCTAATACTGTCATAATAATGAATGCTGAATGAGCTTCGTTTCTTTGGAGTTAGATCAGATTAAGAGCAAGGCAAACCGAAAAGAGAAAAGCCAAAAGCAATGTTTGGAAATCCCATTTCAAAACTCTTTTATGACCATGTTGGGGAAAAGTTGATTTGATGAGGTTAGCTTCTAGCCATTTCAATGTCTAAACACCTTAAGACTGGCCTTGCTCACCATTTTCAAATTTTCCGATACAAGCTGATAGAATCGATGTTGATGTTTTTTCTACGCTTGTTTCCTCTCAATTTCTAGGTTCCTTTCCTATTTTCCTTTCCTTCTAAACTATATCACTTGTTTCAAGTTGGGAGTTCCCCCACAAGATTGCAAAAATGCAAACTTGACAATCTTTGAAAATGAGGAAAAACAAGAAAAGAGCACTAAGAAGACTATCATCTTGTGCTGATATCCATTATGTGTTATCAAGCATTTTACATATGCCTGGCTTCTATAGATTCAAAGTTATGTTGCACTGTATAATATCATTTGTGATTCAATCTCTGAACACAAGCTCTTAAGCTATTCCTCTGCCATGCTCTTGGTTTGTAATTTTGAGTTTCACTGCATGCCAAGTTCCATGGAGCATGTACATGCGAAAGAAGGTTTCACCTTAAGCACAAACCACTATTTTGTGCACAAATTTAGCATGCCAAGCATGTAAAAATGGAATTGGGAAGGAAATGTATGGCATGGTTGGTTCATTAAACCGAAAAAAAAGAAGGAGATTTGAAGGATTTGTAGCACTGCTTGTAATCAGTACTCTCCATTATCAATGTAATTGATATCTTCCATTCTCATGAACTTCTTTCATATTAGAACAGATCCGGAAGTACTATGGCATGGATGATTATGAAGCCATTTTTCGTTATCTTCTTAGAAGTGTGTTATCCTGATGTTATACATGCAAGATAATGTCAGCCATGCCGTGAGCAGCCATGGTCAGCGTACTTTACAAAATCCTTTGGAAATGCAAGTCTTTGGAATTGATTGAAGTTTATACTGAACTGATGAGTTGTTGAAGGGTTTTCTAACTAGAAACATGTTTTAAATTATTATTATTGGAGGGAAAATATCATTCATGTGAAGAATGCTTCAGAGAAGAAGCAAGGTAGGTAGGGAAAGTAAGTTCAAGAA
Source organism: Tetrastigma voinierianum (assembly GCA_016808115.1). Classification (NCBI taxonomy): domain Eukaryota; kingdom Viridiplantae; phylum Streptophyta; class Magnoliopsida; order Vitales; family Vitaceae; genus Tetrastigma; species Tetrastigma voinierianum. Next base: position 102,624 of record JAEQBH010006368.1, on the reverse strand, counting down.
GAAGTGATCCAATTGCTCTAACTGTTGGATTTATGCTCCAGAAGCAATCTAGACCGTTGATCAAGAACCTTAATTAATAATGGGTCATGGGATCCCCAAGCCTGGGCTTCATTACGACAAAAAGCCTCATTTAACTCGATTATTAAGATACAAGAAGGAGCCCGTTTATTGGGCCTATAGTGTTATAAACCCTAGGGAGGATAGGTTAAGAACATAAATACACCGCTTACTAAATTTCTGTGGTTTTACGTTTTAGCGTATTATTTGCATCGGTAATCTCAATAAAAAAAAACACCTTGAGAGAGAAACAGAAACTGTAAGGTTTCAGAGTGTTTTTCTGATTAACCTTCTAGTTTCTTTGTGATCGTGCGCCACATGCATTCTGCCAATGGTAGAATAAATTTCAAGGTCCTGTGGATTCTAGAAGAGATTTTCCGTGATTACTACAGGTTAGTAATGGCTATTTAAAAATATATCTATCATAATGGTCAGATGAACGTGCGATTCCCGGGCTCGCTGTATGATTCCCGCATCGTAGCCCGGTTGAATCAAGGCGTGATAGATCGAATCCATAATTTTATTTCTCATGTATATGTAGATGTATATTGACATATGGCACCTAGGATTCTATTATTTATGTTATTTATAATTTTTGTATTACGAATGAATGATTTGGTTTCGCCTTAATCCATGGTAGTTTTTGCTTGTATTTATTTCTTTTGGGATGTAATAAGGTTTTTAATCATAAGATTAGGTTTCCGATTTATTTATTTATTTATTTTTCCCCGGCATTTTATTTCCTGCTTTTTTTAAATGTAAATTCGGATTTATTAAAAAAAAATGTAAAAGGGGCGATGCGTTGTCAGAATGAGCTGATTTTTTGTAGGGTGGTTCCTTAGACAGTACTCTACCTCCCTGTAAAATTTCGTGACAATCTGAGTTTTGTGCGCTGGCCGTCATCAGTGGGACATGTTAGGGTTTTGTGTTTTTTGCCAAAACCCTGGGTGTCATTTCTCCTAACTCTACTTCCACACCCCACACTTACAAGACCTCGAAGAAAAGAAAGCATACCGCGATATCAAGTTGGGCTTTTTGGCTCTATCGGGCCAGAATTTTCTTTCTAGGAAACCATTAGGGCCTATTAGACTATTCTATATTTATAATTTGCTTAAATTATATGGATATAACATGTGATATGTGCTTAACATGCCATTTAGAATAGGTGGTGCCATATAATTGCATCATTTGATATATACATGTGCATAATAATATTTGTTTCTATCTAGATAATATTATTATGGAAAACCCTAATTAATGATAATAAAAATATTGAATGTGGTGAAGGTTAAAATTAATTTAATTAATTCGAAACCTCAGGTCGACATGGGTCCAATAATAAAATGGTTATGTGATACCCCAACGGATAAGCATGGTCAGATTTTATTGATTGATCTAAAATAATTTCAATTAATAAGGTTGTACGTAATCTAACGTCGACAATGCTTAGATATTAAAGATAATTTTGAAATTAAATAATGATTATTACATTCAATTTTAATAATATTACTAACCTCCTAACTAGGCTCACAATGTTATTAAAGGCCCAAAAAGAATATTGAAACAATGATTGTTTTTTTTTTAAAATCAATTTTGAATGGTGTGTGTTAGTGTTATCTAGGAAGACTCTATCTAAGGAGGTAGGTTTTTAAGGAGTCTGAGACTCACCTCACCTTCCTGGGAGCTTAACTTAGTAGGACACTCAGACATACCATGTCTGGAAGTTTAGTTTTTATTACAAATGTCTTGCCTTAACGTAGTTATTCTAATGGAAACTAAATTATCGTCAAGAATAAACATTAATAATAAGTGTCTAAGGGACTACATATTTATTTGTCATGGATTACGTACATATACATGCTTTTTTAAAATTTAAAATGACATTCTTTAATCCTCTAGCTACAATTCGAAATAAAACATGGAAATAACTACGACCTATGGAAACCAATCTTTATACTGGTTCTTGATTCTGAGAGAAACAACATTACAACAACTCGAAACCCCGTGGAGTCCACCGCTATCGCTTCGCAGGAAACTAGCTACCTCATAGATCGGGCAACGAAAGCAAATAAGACAAACAATGCTATATTCTCGCATTGGCTGCAAAACATCCGCGAAAGCAAATTAATGATCCGAGAGTGTATTAGAAATAATCCGACCTAGATGGGATGTTTGCTAAAAGTAGCGATCGCTTAGACAAGCAAACATAGGGGCACTAATGAACACTCAGATGGACTGGAGGAAATGTGCGGGACCATTGTCTAAAAATGACGTGGGCACATCAAGACGGGCGAGGTGACTTTCTGGCTAAGCCGATCAAGAGATATTATTCAAGAGATGATCCAATCGCTTGTCAGCCTCAAAATGAATTATAATATGAACAAACCGGGGTTTACCCCCGCCGAACTTACGCGACGAAACAGAGTGTTGAAAGCACCTCGTGGAAGCGGAAGTGCTTATCATGCTGAAAGTTCTTCAAAACCTAAAGGGAAACCTATGGCGGAAAGAAGAATAAAAGCAAAAAGGAAAACAAAACCAATATCAAACCAACCAGAATGAAGTTAGCCGAAGGCAAGTGCTTCAAGTGCGATTTAAAGGCTCACCGGAAAAGGATTGCCCAAAACCAGGTATGGGTAGTATAAATGTTGTCGAGGCTTGTTTAGTGAGAATTACAATGATAAATGGATCATTGATTCGTGAGCCACTAACTATGTTTGTGTTACTCTTCATAGTTGGTTCAAATGTCGCTCTACTCCAAGAAAGGGACAAAGAAGCTTGAAGTCGGGAAACTGTGATATGTTCCAGAATACAAAATAGGACTAAGGAGTTATGTTTTAATAATAAGACTTTATGTTTATCAAACTCGTTTATTTGTTCCGATTTTAAGAGGAATTCGTTTCAAGTACTGCTTAGTCGAATTACTGCTTAACAAAGGTGCTTTAATTCTCGCTCACAAGAGTTAATAACGCTTATTTGTTCCTGATTATTGATAAATGGTATATATTTTTAACTTCTATGTCCTATAGTATTAATGCTAATAAAATAATCGATGATGAGCAATTTCCTTTATCTAAGAAAAGGAAGGTTTCAAATGAAACCTATATGTGGCATTTACGTATCAAGTCATATTAATTTAGTAGAATCTATGGTTCGTTAAAAGTGGAATTTTAAATTCCTTTGATCTTTGAACCTATACCAAGATGTGAATCTGTTTAGAAGGTAAATGACAAAGAGGCCTTTCAAGGCTAAAAGAAATCGTGCCAATTATACATCTGGAACAAAACACCGACGTATGTGGACCAATGAGCGCTCAAGCCCGAGGCGTATGAGTATTTTAATTAATCATTGTCGTGATCATCCAAGATATATAAGTTTACCCCACGCGCCCATAACCAAGCTTTGATAAATTCGAGAGTATATACGAGGCGCAAAAGCAACAGTGTCCATATCAAGCATCTTCTGGCCCGATCGAGAATGCAGAAACACTATTTCGGGAGAGTTCAAGTCTTACTTCGCTCAAGAGGGATAATATCTCACTATCATCTCCGAAACTTTAGCAAAATGGAGTCTCGAAAGGAGAAATAGAACCCTTTAGATATGGTGAGGTCGATTCGCTATTCATCATTACTCGAATCGTTCGGGGATATGCCTTAGAAACAATTCAGATACATACTAAATTTAGTTCCGTCTAAATCTATTTCAAAGACACCCACAGAATTATGGAAAGGGCGTTAAGCCCACCAACCATATTAGGATTCGAGGTGCTCCAAAGACACGTTCGGGTACGTAAAACAACAAAAGTCGGGAATCTCTAATGTAAACGTATGTTTACTGCTACCCTAAGGAACGATGTGGAATATTCTATAATCCAAAGGAAAGAAGGTGATAGTGAGTACTCATGCCACTTAGAAGAGGATTATATGAACAACAGTCCAAGAAAAGGGAGTCTCAAGAGCTGACTAGCTTCGAGATCCACCACAAACTCCTAGCTCCACCCCGTCCTCGCCGATGTTCAGCAGGGAAAATGTACAAAATGTACCCAGCGCGAACAAACATGAAACAAACAGACCAAATTCAAGAAACTCAAGAACAAGAACATAATGGGGCAGATCGGGTAATCCACCAACCGCAAACTTCGATCCAGGCCAGTAGAGCACAACCACGCAAAGAACTATACGGAGACTGACATTTAAACCTCGCAAGGTATGCCTTGTTGGGAGAGACTTATCAAGTCATTTCGATAATCCCGATGACGACCCTACCACATACGAAGAGGCATTGAGGATGTTGGATGTGCAAGAGTGGAAAAAGGCAATGGATCTGAGATGGAATCTACGGGTTCTAATCCCCGCTCGTCTCAAGCACTCAAAGGTAAAACCAATCAGTGCTGATCTATGCTATAAAGAGAGGACTATACGAAGGTTGAAACCTTCAAAGCTAGATTGGTGGCAAAAGGTTGCACCCAAAAAGAGGGCATAGATTATGATGAAACTTTTTCGCCAGTAGCCATGCTTAAATCGTCCGATTCTTAACAGAAGCAGCTAATGATTACAAGATTTGCAATGGATGTCAAAATAAATTTTTCTAAATGAAGAGCTAGAAGAGGGATATCTATATGCAAAGAACCGAAAGGGTTCATAGCCTTAGGTCAAGAACACATGGTTTACAAGTCAGACAGTCTATTTATGGGCTTAAGCAAGCATCCAGCCTCATGGAACATCAAGTTTGACTGGTTATCAAATTATATGGATTTGAGAAAAGTCCCTCTGAAGAACTATGTGTGTATAAGAAAATTCATGAAGGTGGTATCTTTTTTGTACTTTACGTAGATGATATTTTGTTAATTGGAAACAGTGTGAAAGTGTTTGTCTGGACGAAGGGTTACCCGAAAAGCGCTTGATATAAAGACTTTGGTGAAGCTAACTATATTCTAGGGAATCAAATTTTATGTTATCCAAGAATAAGGTGTTAAACTTTTGTCCAAAGCCCTACATTGATAAAAATAGTGACCCAAGTCATATGGAAAATTCAAAGGTAGGACTTCTACCCTTCGTATTATGGACCATCTTTCTAATAGAAAGCAATCACTAAAAACTCCCGAAGAGAAAGAACTCATGAGTAAGAAACCTGCTTCCTACTGGTCGGGTAGTCTCAAGTATGCTACGCTATGTACCAGCCGATATCCGCTATGCAATGAGTGAAGAAGTGTTAGTAATTAAAGGCTCTAGGCCTATTCGACATATATTGAATCATTTAGTATGAATTTATTATTATGATGACGGTATGTTTATTATATATAATGTCCTTTTAATAATATTATTAATTATTCTAAATGTCCCTAATCTGCTATTGTTATGGGGAATAACAATGAATTAAGATTATATAAAGTTTTAGATTTATTATTCACGGATGAATATGTGTATGAGATACTAAATCTCAAATTTTATATCTATTTGTTGAAAACAAATATTTGATGTGACTGCTCGTATTAATATTTAACAAAAGCCTGATAAGTTAATCTCTAATGTTGTTTATTAAATCCTAATTCGAGATCGCTATGCGCTTCAACATAAGGAATATTGTGTTTCGATATAATCAAATGTTGCTCCTTAATCTGATGACTATAAAGGTTATACTTGAACATAATAAGAATTATGTAGTGAGATATGAAACAGCTAAGACGAATTTGTCCCTCTTATTATAAGAGAGATATTCTCTTGGTCCTCTCAACAATTGAGACTGAGAAATGCATGGTCGCTCTAGCTGAATTGGATGGAAGATCCACGTCGCCTACTACCTTAATCGGGTTTCGAGTAATCAAAGATGTGAACGATATATGCCGACTTCATTCATGCCTTATATTCTATCAAGATATCATGAGACAAAAGGATTGCGTCATTAGCTATATTGGGCGTTGTCCTGATCACGAGCTTTCATTTGAACTCCTACCATAACGCTCAGAGCCACTTACGACTCAGAGGGGATCAAATGTGATTTAGCCTACCGCCAATGTTAATCGAACCCATGTGGCCTATTAATAAGAACTTAATAATAATCTGCTATGGTTTTTCACTGCAGTAATTTAAAACGACGATTATTTTTAAATTACAAATAACAATTAGTTGTTATTTAAATTCGACTTAATTTCGATAAAGTTTAAATTATAATTTAAATTATAAATAAATAACTAATTTGTTATATTTTCTTATTGATAAGAAAATAATCAGAAATGGTTTTTTAAAAGAGTTTTAAATATAATAATATAAATTCATTTTATCTCGATAAGGATTTAACGAACAACATATATTTAAATAGTTTTAAATATATAATAATATAATATAAATTGCTTTCCTTATTCCGATAAGGATTTGAATTTAAATTGTTATTATTTAAAAGAGTTTTAAATATATACGAATATAAAATTCGCTTTTTGACAAAACCCTAGCAGACTTTATATATATATGTGAGACATATATTTTTAGTAGTGGTCACTCTAAGAACAACCAAAATGGTAGAGACCCTAATTTCGGGCCTTGAGAAGACGAACCCAATCCAAGATTCAACAAAGATCGCTCATTCGCTCAAGCGACATCATAGAGGGTGGTCGCCGTAAATGCAGACTCAAGATCCAAATAAACCAAGACGCAAACTTTGAATGCTTCGACGACCGATCTACAAGAGGCAGTCATATTCTTCCTTCCGCTTTTATGAAACGCATAGATCCCAAACATATGGATAAAAATTATAAATTCCACAGATTTATGTTCCAACCAGACTGATATTCTCGCCCGTAACCCACGATCGTAGCCACTTCAGGAGCCATAAATAAATCCGAGCAATGCCATGAAGTTGATCAGACATGATACATGATTCTAACATGATTTGGCGTTAATATGTGTGATATTATGGTTCGTGCTTAAACGACATAGTTAATAGGTTTTGTTACGTATTAATTGAATAATCCGAAACCTGCAAGGATTCGCATTATGATTAAGAATCCAAATGGATATCACACAAAATACAGCATGTTATATGATTCTCGATGTGTCTTAATCGACAATACATGGACTAAATTCATATATCAATTTCCATGTATCAATGATTGTTCATGGTGGTGCGAAATAAGCCCTATGTGTACGAGATTACATAATATGTCGTTTAATGATTTGATGGCTTTCTACTTATTAAAAATTTATCGATGAGATAAATAAAATTTAATTCTTTGAGACGAACTCTAATGTCGAAAAGAAAAATTTCAAGGCCGCGAGGGCCCTCAACCTCGTCCACAACCTGGGCCAGCGTAACCGCCTATAACAGCCGCAGAATGTTTTATGAATTTAATTGGTTTTAACACACGCCTATTATACTTTATTTCTTTTAATGCAAAATTGTTTATGCTATATGACAACATGATATATTTTGTGCATGTTATGTTGCTTCACATGGTGAACAAGTATGGGCCTTTTGCACTAATGTGTTTAAGTGTGTTATTATTATTGTTTTTACAAGGGTTGTAATTATTAAACACTACATGATGCCGCTTTTGTTTTATTGTACTTTATTTACTATTAGTGCATTTATTTAATTGTTGTAATAAACAAGAGACAATGTAAGCCATTTGTCATGCAATCCAACCATGATGATGGAGGAGCTAGGTGTCTATGCGCACTTGGTGGTCAAATCGACATCATACGTTTATTACTACCTAGGGAATGATCGTTGATCTTCATATCAATATAGAATATCAATCAGACAAAGGTCACACCGTGACACGTTTATTATATGCATGTATGAGATGCTATGTATGAATGTCATGAGTGGATACTAGATGTATGATGAGATCATTAATTAAAAATTAAAATCAATCAAGATCCCTCACATAAAATTTAACATGCCATCCATATTTAAACACTTGTCAAACCTTATCACCTTAATGTGGGTTCTACCAAAGTAAGTACATTAGGTTACATTAGTGAGACAAGACGAGTAATGGTGCTACCCATATGTTTAAAAAATGGTTTAACTTTATTAGGTTATCAAAATCCGCTTGGGCCTAATGGCATTAGATGGGATTTAAACATGCCGACATATGATGTCAAAATCCCATAAATATCTAAGAGTTACGAGATGTAATTGGTAAAGAGTTACCTACCTAAATAACTTTAATTTTTAAGTGTCATGCCAAAGCCGACTTAAAGTTTGAAAGTAAAATATGCGGATCTTAGCTCACTAGATTAAGACATGATAAGTATTCTGAGGGTTGTTAATTTAGTGAGAATCTTCATAATCAAAAATACTTTATCGAACTTTGCATCTGGTATCAGACGGCCAACACAACAACAATAATTCTACCTATGTCACTCGCGATCGCCCTGAGAAGGATAATGATCGACTAACTTCCTTTGACCGGGTTTCTCGAAATTTGAGAATTGTTCTCAAACAAGAAATGAAGCTTTATGTCCTGGATGAACCTCTCCCTGAAGAACCAGCTGATAATGTTCCTAGAGCTAAAAAGAATGCTTATGAGAAGCATCATAATGACTCTATTGATGTTGCATGTCGATGCTAGCTACCATGAAGTTCGAACTTCAAGGATCCGAAAATATGGAAGCTTATGATATGATCTTCAATCTTGTTGAAATAACCTGTTAACGCCTGTCAAGAAGGTATGAGACTACCAAGGCACTACATTCTTGCAAGATGGCCGGGAGGCGCCAGCTTAGCTGGCTCATGTTCTAAAAAACGAAGTGCTATATCGAGTTAACCTCGATAGGTCCGATTCTCCATCACTTATCAGTAACCGATTTGATCCCCGAATTCACTTCCCGATAGTTATGCCTTAATTTGTCATGAACTATAACATGAATGAAATGGACAAATCTATCTCTGAGCTGCATATGATGCTTAAAACCGCTGAGCAGAATATTAAATCCAAGTCTAGCCATGTTCTGATGGTTCAAAATGGAAAGGGCTTCAAGAATAAGGGCAAGGGCAAGGTGACAGGCCGAAAACGCGGTGTGTAAATGAATGTCCATACCGCGCACGCTGTAGCCCTAAGTAATATAAAGGTACTTAAAGTACCTGGAGCATCGACCAATGTGGAAAGGTGAATTGACTACGAGGTCTCCGTCCAATATCCGAATAAATGATTCTAGGGTAAAATCTAAGTAAGGAAACTCGCAACTAACATTACATCTGGTGAACATGTTTATCTTCAAGGGTTAAATCTCCTTATCACGCTCAATGGATTACTTTTCTAAAGATATTGTTATTCAATATATTTGTAATAAGTCAATGGCAAGGTAATCTCGCGCCTAGATATCCTCTCTCGAGGTATATCCGTCCATCCTTAACCCAGTATATCTCTATCTCGACTCAGATCCAGGTCATTTAATGTCCAACCGCAAATGCCACCTTCAGTTCTGACATTCTATTAACCGGAAGCCTGCTTAAAGGCTAATGAATTCGCATCCCCGAATACCCCCATCTCGAATCTCTGATCTCCAAAGGCGATTATGCTAACATTCAACATTATCATATAATTGAAATGCGTGTATAGAGATACAACTAACAACTGAATAAATATGAAAGATCAACTAACCATTGCATGTATAGAATGTAACCCTAGAAAGAGATCTGTGCACATCATCGTGAGAAAAGATCCAATTGTCTAGTATTAAAAACATCATCATATTATCCAAAAAATAATATCTAACTATGAGAAATCTGGCCCAAATCTCCGAAAGTATTCCTTCAAGTCTCCGTCGATCCGCTTCCGGAATTCCAGCCCTTTCTTCACGCCTCCGATACCCTAATTTCGAGCCATTCGTACTCTAAATGATGAGGTGCGCATTTTCAGCCGACGTCGCGACGGCAGGACGCCACGACGTGGTGACGCCAAAGATGACACACCTCCTCGTCTCGCCTCCTCATTGTTCCAAAATCGTCTAAAAAGCCATTTTACGCTCCAATGAACTCAGAACTACACCCGCATCAGCAAAATCGTGGATCTAGCCACAAAACTATAAAATTATTTATATACAATGAAAATGACGAACCGACGCGAAGTGTAAGATGAGTGCTTTGTGCACTCATCACACTCTAAACTTAGTTTCTTGCTCATTCTCAAGCAAGAACCGACTCTAGACAGACACACACACTGACATAATGTAACTAATACTAAGACAGTGATGCACATGCTGAAAATAGTGGGATCAATTTGACCGACTCACATACCACCGTTGTTCAGTCCAGTCATACTGCATATTTGACTTCAGAATTCAATCGAGATAGTGAAACTGATCAGGCATCAAATCCCATGGTGTTCAATAGCCTTCCCAAAAACCCCTATGCGCTTTATATGAATGACCTCCGTAATATGCCCCAGTTCCGATAATACCCCAAACTTAAGCTCAACTCCCTATTGGTGAAGAAGCTAACTAGAAAGGATGTGAACGCGCACCCATTTATTCATGCCCTCATACTTAGAAATTTCCTACGTACCTAAAACAAAAATGGAAGAAGACCTAGTGCCAGTAAGTTTGAAACAGCTGCCTCAGAAGTGGGATCCATTGGTGACTCCCCACCGGGGCTTGGTTAAGGGCACCAGCATTCAATTCCCTTCAACCACTCAACACTCAACCAAACTCAAAGTCTCAGTCATGCTAATGATCCATCTTCGTCCCATGAAGGCAAGGAAGTCAATGACTCTACTACCGTCTGGGGCATTAGGCTTCGATAGGCCCCTCAGATCAGGTCTCTGGATTCGACTGGATGATCCCGCTTATTCCTATGTGTTATAAAATATTTTCGTCATATTTCTTTTTCTTTTTTTTTTTCTTTTTTTTTTTTTTGCTTTTTTCTTTTCTATCGCTTTTGTATTTTCTGTCAGCTCGATGGCAATCCCCTTTTGATTAGGTGTCCCATCACTCAAATGGTTCGACCTCCCTAGGCAGTCTAACTTAAAGAGTTGGTTCTAAGACCTATGCATACTCCGAAGTCACTAGTGTGTGAGTGTGATAGGGCTTTTCAGAACCGGGTTTCTCGACTACCCGGATTGATCTTCACTCAGCCCTTCAACTATTCAACCTAATTACCGAGCATCAAGCAAATGTATGCATTTCCAACAAGCTTATGAACTCAATCCAAAATTGATCCTCAATATCCAACATGGCACACATGTATGCGATCACTACATGCAAAAATGTCCTTAAACACACGCAAAACAACTCACACATGACTCATTAACATGAAAGTGTGATAAAAACAAACTAAAACTAAACCTAAACACCACCAATAACTGCATGCAATACTAAACAAAACACAACTAATATGCGAATAAACTAAAAATAATTCGCAGATAATTACTAAATCAAACAATAAACAAGAACAAAAACATAGTACCCTAAACAAAACCAAAAACATAGTACCCTATCAACACATCCCCCCCCAAACAAAATATCCAGTGTCCTCACCGTAATATATAACAATGGGAGAGGACTTCAAGATCATCGCGGAGGTGGGCGGAGGCCGGTGGAAAGCTGTGAGCCGGTGAGCGGCCCGCATAGATCACACTGTGAGGAATGATGGCCTGATTGCCAGGACTGGCTCCGCATGTCGCCACGCAATGCCCCATATCTGGTAACGAGGACTCTATGGTTTCGGGTCTCATCCCAACGCGCCAAAACGCCGCTGAGAGAGCACCGGTCCTCAAGATCCATAAGGAGAGGAGAAATCTACGCTCGAGGTCAGCTGGGGCGGCGCGGAGGCGGGTGTATTCAGGGTGGCAAGCGCGAGGGCGGGTAGACGAGACTGGCTCTAAGGCTATCCCTGTGTCGCCAGAATCCAAACAGCCCGGGAGACCGGAAGCTCGTCCTCGTCTGAGGGCTCATGGCCCGAGTCGTAGACCTCAGCCATGGACACCAAAGTGTCCCTTGCCAATCGATATGGCCTTAATCAGATGAAGCCAGGCCTCATTGTCGTCAAGAGGCACCCCTACTTTGCCTGCAGACAAGCCAAAGATCGTAGCGGCAGCCCTGTGTTCATTTTCGCGTCCCTGCTATGGAGGATCAGATCCTCTATAACCTCGCCCCAACATCGAATGGTATATCCTCGATAATGGCGGTTGCTGGTGGCACGCTGTCAAGCCACCACACACATTCATCGCCTGGATAAGACGCCGGGCTGATGAAGCGATGCCAAACCTGGGAATGTAGCGCCAAATGCTTCGGGCCTTAATTCATCGCGCCCACACTATCGATCCTCCACTCACCCCTACTTTCGTCAATATGCTGATGACCTCGCAGTAGTCAAAGGTGCTCACGTAGTCGACAAAGGGCCCCGCCTCAGATATACTGAACTATAGCTATCGATCGACTCCGCACCGAAGTCGACCAACACGCGACCCTGACCCTTGAGAGGACACAGCGAGGCTGGCGAAGTCCTACCACGCCATCGGCCGTCGGACGAGGGGCCGCATAAAGCACGCCACCCCCCAGCCTCAGTCTCCAAGAAATCATCTAGCGATGAAACCCTTCTGACGAACGAGCTTGCCAAATGGCGCTAAACCGGGCCTACGCAAGACTCATATTTGCAAACCGCGAGGCATCGAATGTGGGAGTCTGATCCTCATTGCCGACTCGCAGGCAACTTTCGCTCGCACATATTGACCTAGAACACGTGGTAGTGGCCCCATGCCGGGCACCTACCGACTGGGACAAAAACACAAACACCTAATGTGCTAGGAAAACTAACTAAGACTCAAGACTCAAATTCCTAACTCAAGACTCAAGACCCTACTCTAGGACCTAAAATACTCTTAATGAACACTTATAAGCTCACCGAAACCACCCCTGAGTACCGATACCTCTAGAATGCACCTGCATGCTAGAACCGAAAGAATGGGAACGCCACAATGACCCTCAACCAGGGGCAGGGTGGCTCGTAGGAGCACAAACGGGGGTCTGAGAATCACGTCGACCTCCGACCAGTGTGAACAAAGGCCTCGACAGTCCGGTAATGTGCCTGTGATGCCTAGTGGTTTCGACTGGGGGTGTGTGAGGTGAAGAGCCAAAATGAACCGATCTTGGCTTAAACAGGGTCACGCCGCTGATAAAGGGGGTCACCGCCGCGACGTGACAGAGCTTCACTCAGCAACGCCGCGATTTGAGTGATGACGCGCCGCGACGCGACGCAGGCTTCAGGCAACCACGTCGCGACGTGAAAGACACCGCCGCGACGCGGGACAGAGGGGTGTTAAATCTGACGCCGCGACGTGAAAACACACGTCAGCGACGCGATGTATGTGGTATTATTTTGACGTCGCGACGTGAAAATACACGTCGCGACGTGACAGAGAAAAATTCGAGCATATTGAAAAACACCATGAACATGAACCCCTCTCTCGCACTGCGGACTCTAGCGGAGTTTGTAATGCGAAATTGGAACGAATCCTCCCCCCGACTCCGCATCCGCGCATCCCAAAGTAAACAAACAAACCGAAATACCAATCACAAATAAAGCCGTAAAACCTAAAATCGCAGAAATAAAACAGAATTAAGCCAAACAAAAGGGAAAGTTTAAGAACACTCTTGGCCGCCTCCCAAGAAGCGCTTATGTTTAATGTCGTTACCGACGACCCCGAATCTCAATGTGTTCAGAACCCAAACTCATGTGATCACTACACTTCATCCACTGGCCAAAGGAATGATTTTCTGTCTCAAGAAACTCGCTCCATAGTACCTGCCAAGCTCAGGGCGACTGTGAACGTGCCTTTCTCAGATGTGGAAACTTCGCCCCACCATGTGAAAAGACCTTGTTACCGTGAGCGTCCTAATTCATCGAGACTTCAATTTTCCCAAAAAGCTTTAATCGAGAATTGAATATAAGGACTATCATCCTACTGGAACCTTTCAGTGATGTGTTTGTCGTACTGCTTTAGTCTTTTCCTTATAGATGCTTACGCTTCGCTTTCAACTCATCTAGCTCACTGATTGGAGAAGTCAAGCCACCGCCCAATGTAATCGCCCATGTTTAGTCAGCCGAGTGGTCCAGCGCTCGATGCTCCAATTCCACTGAAGATGACAAGCTTTACCATACGTGTCCGACCCGAGACATGCCCAAAGGGAGTTTTAAATATGGCATATGCCCAGAGCGCATCGCCTATCTTTTAGACCAATCCTTCCGGAGCCGCTGACCGCCTTCTCGAGAATGTACTTGATTTTCGCATTGATACCGTCGCTCGCTTAATCGGGTGATATGCAAGAGATGTACGATGATGCACCCATACTCGCAACACCTTATCAATTACCTTATTGCGTAAATGGGTACCATTATCCGGTGATTAAAGCTTCGAGGAGTTCCAAAACGTGAGAATATATTTCGTCACAAGCAGTAGCTGTCGCAACTCCTCGCATCACGCAGGCGCAGGAATCGTCACCCACTTTACATATTCATCACAAACAAAATGTACAAGTTGTCAGACGATGCAGAAATGGTCCCATGAAATCGATCCCATAAATCAAACAACTCTACCTCCAAGATGGGATGCAGCTGAATAGTTCGTCTTCTGGGAGATGTTCCCCATTCGCCGAGATCATTGCCGCGCGGAAACGAATCGGGTGAGCATCTTTAAATGTTAACAAGAAACCTGGAACAGAACTCGGGTCATTGTCACACCAAAGTGTCCACCACACTCAGAGTGTGACAATGGTTCGTAATACTATGCATTTCATCTTCGCACACATCTCCTTATCACCTAATCAAGACAAGGTCTCAAAGAATCGCTCTTCCCAATGGTAGTGCTTTTTAAGGCGTGTAAAACCTCTCTTCCTCTTCCTCGATAGTTAAACCCTGGGATCACTTGGCCACCAAATAGTTCACATAACTGCAAACTGGTGGAACCGCCTTTCATTCTCACAGCAAAAACATCTGAAATTCGCCATTCACGAACATCATCTCCTACTTCCTTCCAAATAGCGAAAGATGGTCACTACTGGGGATTCGCCCTTCGCCCTTGATTTCTACGTCAATTTTTGCAACACAGGGCACCGAATCAATCTGTGGCTTGGCATCTTCGGGTCATCAAGTACTTAATAGCCGAATGACTGCATAAATCTACGACTTACGCTTAATCAAATACGGGCCTAAATTTGTCGAAGGCAAAAACAATAGCCGCTCTTTCTATAGTGGCATAATTCAACTGGAAAGCATCATTCAGGTTCTACTAGCATAGTAGATCACTTGAAAAAATTTTCTCCCGCTTCGCTCTAAGACGCCCCAATCGCGGTCACCGCGCCACACATAAGTTCAAAGTGGGTACGACTAACTGGCGCCCCTCTCTCACAACAATAGGAGGTAGATCAATCTCATTCTTCAAACTGAACGCATGCAAACATTTGGGATCAAACTCAAAATGGGATTCTCGACTAGAAGGTTAGATAACCGCCATAACTGTGAGAAACTCTGATGAACCATAAAATCCAAACAGTCCTTAAAATCGCGAATCCCTTTTTACCAAGAGGGTGGGAGGGCAACCACGATCGTCCCATCTCTGATATCACCTATTCCTTGAGTCGATCCCAGCGTCTGAAGTGACAATACCCTCTCACTCATGAAATTCACTCCTTCCCAATTGAGTACTAAATCCGGGTCTCTTCACATCTTGCCACACGCCTCAAATTTTTGCATAATCACAAATGAATTTCTATTACCGAGAAATCGGGTCTATGAAGATTTCACCGTCTTCTCCACCAAGGCTCTGAGAATGGCAAACAACCATGCATCCGAAGGTAAATCTTGTAAGGTGATCGCAGACATCTAGCATCCGCCAATGGAATGCGAATGTACCCATAAGGACAAGTGAATGTTGTCTTCTCCCGATCTCGTGGAGCTATGGCAATTTGATTGTAAACTTATATCCGTCTAGAAAGCAAGTGAGTATCCATAACCGCCTAATCGATCGAAAGCATCCGATCTAGAAACTAAGAATGGAAAGTGATCTTTCGAGTGGCCTCGCTCAAACTCTGATCCACAAATTCCTCCACCCAGAATCGTTCCTCGATGGCGTAAGATGTTGCTTTCGGGCCACGACAGCTGTCTCCCTCTTCTAAGACTACCCTCGAATCATCGATCCACGACCGGGTCCCGAACCAATCACCCTGTCTAGCCATTTTAAACCTCTTTCCGACTACTTCCCTTCATCACGGTTTACCTCCACGCCTTCCAATTTGAAGGTTTATGTCCATCTTCTAGTAAAAATACGATGCATGCACATGTATGACTTAATCCCTTTTGCATCTGTAGACCATCCCGAGTACATGTTTCAGGATCTCGAAGGACCTCAATAATCTTCCATAACGATGTCAGATAATCACTGTAGCGAGATTCTACCCTAAGGTATGCATACTTCAAAATGACTAGGTGAGGTTTTGCTCCATCTTCGGGTGGTTGCTCAATCGATGGGACCAATGCTTTAACTCCTTCCCGCCCAGAGGTTCAAGTATTTCCGCCTATTGTGTCCAAAAAGAGTCCATCCATTTAACATATTCTTCCGCCCACTCAGTTCTCGGGATTCATTCTCTACTAGGCTACCCAAAGGGTCAAGTAAGACCAATTCGCTGTGACACTATACTCTACTATGTCGCCCATGAAGCAAGTATCACTTTCCTCGCCGGTGTCTAACCGTCAATACGTTGAACTTTACTTCCTCTTCTCAGACTCGCCCGCCCGCCTCACTTAATCGCCACGTCGCCAGCTTGTTTCCCAAGATTACCTGTGATTTCTTTATCTTCCTCCATGTCTAAACAATGAAATTTGGCCGGAAAGATAAAACTCTGCTTCGACCTTTTAACTAGACATCTTCTATTATCCCTCTCTGATGTTTCAAAGATCCGTCCGCAGTTTCGAAGAGTAACTCGTGAGGTCGGGCGAGCTTCCTAATCCCAAACGCTTAAAATATGGCGGCATAAGATTAATGGCACCCAAACGCATACGCCTCTCAAAATAGCATTTCCAATCGTGCACCTGGATGTTGAAACCGCCTCGATCCTCGAGCCAAGGACAGCTTCCTCAAGGATGGCACCGCATTCTGCTAAGTTCCACCGTCTCTAAGTCGCCTAATCTTCTTCTCGAGACAAGATGTCTTTCATGAATTTTACAGCATCTGGGCTTGTGGCACGCAAATGGGATGTTTACGTGCACTTTTGAAACATCCATGAATTTAGGAATTGCTTATCCAGGCTGGAGTGTTTCGAGACGCTGTGGGTAAAGGAACCCGGGTATGCCGGGCCTCGGCCTACCAGAAGTCCCTGACACCGCTTTCTCCCGGGACCGTTCCTCATTCAGGACATCACTCCGACTATGCCGGATTACATTCTCCCGCCTACCTCTTTCCGTAGTCGAGGGCTCTTCGTCTCCAAGTCCTTACCACTTCTCACGTAATCGCTTGACATGCCCACTCTCGTCTCGTCTGGGTTTACTCGAGTCGCTTCTAAGAAGGATCCCTCGGGTTGTCTTTCTCACGCCAGTTTGCCATTCGGGCCCATTCAGGCCTCTAACCACCGTGGCCGCTTTGATTGCTCAACCGGGTCGTTTGTCGCCGCATGTTTGCTTTAGTCTCATTCATAAAGCCTTTAATGCGGTTAACATCTCGCAAGTAAGAGCCAGCTTCCAAATCCAACTTCTTCTCAGAGTGTGTCACTGTCTTGGCTCTGATCACAGATTGTTCACTGTTCACATCCATACCCTCGGGTTGTTTTGATTTATTCTCAGTTCTGATTACATTACCACCCTTGTCCCCTTCGATTCTCGATTCCTGTAGCCAGCACCCCCTATACTCTGGCCTCACATTGCATCGATTCTCATTTAAACCTCGACACGATTGGCGCCTTCTAACGTAGGCTTACCGATCGACATTCGCTGTCGTGGCCGTCCTCCACAAAATTCACACAACCTCCCATGGATTAGTTTGTATGATGTCGTGCTCCTCATTGCCATTCAACTGCTTAGTTAGTCAGGCCACATGATTCATCGATTGTTAAGGACCTCATTATCTATGCCACTTTAACACACTCACTCGGTGTACTTCTTCTCTAAAGCCACCGATTTCCAGGTTGTCGCAGCTGCCTTCCAAGATCCATAGGGCTCGTCCCCAGGGTTTTCATCAAGATGCTCCTCCAAATAGCATCTATCATTGTTCTGCTGCATTTCTCGACTATCAGAAGGTGGACTCGCATCCATCCGGTTAGTCTATGGTGAGGACACCTCCGCACAATTCACTCACAGAGTCCGTTCCGGCGCTCTCCCGCCGCGTTCTCCCCCAATCACCAAACGTGACGATCTCTCAGACAAGTTGTGCAATTCTTCAAGGTGGAAAGAACTTCTTATCGTAAACTTTGTACCAAATCGTCCCCATGTAGTAATGGAATCCGTATCGACCGGTTAGCCAATGTTTGGCTCTATCCCTTAGTGAAAGTGGAACAACCGTGAATCTTGAGTTTTTCCGCAGAACTCCGCTGTACTTGATGGTATCGCAAACTTGAGAGTTATCAATGCATGTTCTGATCTCGCCAGGCCTTATGGAACAAGATGTTCAAGCATCCAGACTGTGGACTCACTCAATTCAAATTGCTCGCTTGAACTCCAAGGGTCAGCCTCGATCGCCGTCCAACAACTCGCCAGCAACGAACTCATCTAATAAAGATGTAAGGATCGCCTCGTCGTATAAATGGCCCGGGCGCTTGATTCCTTCCAGATTCCCATTTCTACTTCTCGTGGTTCGCTTTGTTCAACGCCAACCGTTTCTTCGCGTTTTCATGACTATTGGAATTCTAACTGCTCGGCTCCGTCTCGCGCAACCGTGCGTAAGTCTTTTCCGCTCAGATCACACAGTGTTGATTAATCTCGATTTTGGCCGTCGCATGTACTCCACCGAACCCGTACCGCAATAACACACGAACTAACAAAACCAAATTACCAAGACTTGTAAAATAAAAGTAACGAAAAATTCGGGACACTATCTATGTGCTCACTCTATATCAATCTAAACCTTTCACTGCAAGAATCTACGCCTAAAAACTCGATGTGTTCGAAACGGTGTGAAAATGAATGCCTACGTATGCCAAGTGCACGCAGAAATTTCAAGTAATATAAGGTACTTAAAGTACTGATATCGATCCACAGGAAAGGTGAATTGACTACAAGAGGTTCCGCTTTATTAATATCTCGAATAAATGATTCTAGTGGTAAAATCTAAGTAAGGAAAACTGCAACTAAGCTATTGATTCTAGTGAATTAATGGTGTCGACGCCTGTGGTTAAATCTCCCTATCACGCTCAATGGATTACTTTCTAAAGATATTGTTATTCAATATATTTGTAATAACAACGGCGAGGTATCTTGCCTACGAGATATCCCCTCTCGAGGTATATCCGCCTCATCTCGTGAATAGAATCGAGTATATCCTATCTCGACTCAGATTCGAAATGCTTAAATATTCTAACCCCAAATGCCACCTTCTCAGTTCGAATATCTCTATTAACCGAAGCCTGGGCTTAAAGGCCACTTACCTCCAGATCCCTCGAATACCCTCATCTCGAATCTCTGGACTCCGCGCGATTATGTTAACATTACGACATTATCATATAATTGAAATGCAAAAAGAAGATAGTTATAAATTAATAACAACCGAATAACATGAAAGATCAAACTTTAATCCATCGTGACGTGATGTGGCTCGATGTAACCCCTGTAAAGAGATCTGTAACATCATCAGAGAAAAGATCCAATTGGCCTAGTATTAAAAACATCATCATATTATCCAAAATAAGATTCAACTGCGAGAACGGTCCAAATCTCCGAGTACTTCCTTCAAGTCTCGTCGATCTCGCTCCGAATTCGTGTGTCTTTCTTCTCGCACGCCTCCGATACCCTAATTTCTCGAGCCATTCGTACTTTAAATGATGAGGTGCAGATGCTGAAATGACGCCGCGACGCGTGGTGACTTCGAGACATAGGACGCCGCGACGTGGTGACGCCGCGACGCGATTCACTCTCGGGCCGTCTTCCTCATCGTTCCAAAATCGTCTAAAGCCGGCTTCACGCTCCAATGAACCCAGAACCACACCCGTGACGCAAAATCGTGGATCTAGCCACAAAAACCATGTAATCGCTATTATAAAATAAATGTGAAAAATGACGAACCGACGCTAGTGTAAGATGAGTGTTTTAGGCACTCATCACAAGGGCAAGGGCAAAGGAAAGTCCAATGCTCAACCCAAACTCCAACTCAACCTGCCGCTAAAGCCCTTTAAATGAGGGTGTTTGTTTTCGCAATGAACCCGGTCATCGAAGAGAAAACCGCAAGTCGATTTAGAGGGATCTAAAGAAGAAGAAGAAGACCAGACTAGTCTTTTCAGTATTTATGTTATACAGATTAATTTTTCCTTCTAGTTCCGGTATTAGATACCGGATGTGGATCTCACATTTGTACAAATGTGCAAACAAAAGGAGTAGACAACCCGAAGAAGGGCGGTTGATTCACGAAAGGGTGCAATGGAGCAAGCTTCGTCGTTTCATTAGAGGGAAGTTATGAACTTACTTTGCCCAGCCGGGTCTTTGTTAGTTTCACAATCACAGTCACGTTCCTGCCAATGTGTAGGAATACTATTTCAGCTGCTGGAGCACTACGGTTTTTATTATTAAGAATAATAATCGCTCCATTTCTATGCAAAGATAAACAAAAAATGCCTATTTAGCGTGGATGGTCTTTATGTTATGAACCTCAAAAAATCCAACAATTCTATGTCTATAACATAACTACTAAGAAATTTAAGTCCAATGATTTAAATTCAACTCCATTCGTATCATCGCCTCGGGCCATATAAATGAGAACGATCTCAAAACTCCATCAAGTCGGACTTTGAATTCATTTGATTTTGAATCATATGATACATGAATCTTGTCTATCGGGTAAGATGACAAAGGATCCCTTTATCGACACAAAATTAAAGCGGCCAATGAATTATTTGATCTCATACATACGCATGTAATGCGGGACCATAAAGTTCGATGCAGGGAGGTTACAAGTACTTCATTACATTTAATCCGATGACTTCAAATAGATATACACAGTCCACTTGATAAGACATAAATTCACACCTGAAATGTCTCAAATCTTTCAAAATGAAGTACAAAACCAACCCGCAAGACAATCAAGGCACTTCGATCCGATCGAGGTGGCAATATTCGAGCTAAGAATTTACGACCATCTCAACTTGTAAGAATCATTTCACAATTAACCCTGAAACACCACAATGGAATGGTGTGTTTGAGAGGAGGAATCAACTTGACAGATATGGTCTCGATTTATGATGAGTCCAATGTGATCTTCCACTTACCTGGGGTTATGCACTCAACAAATTTCTGTCACACTCCAAATCGAGTTCCATCCAAAGCTATTGAAAGACACCATATGAGATGTGGACTGCAAAAGGCCCAGCTTGTCTTTTTCTTAAGATTCGCCAGGAGGCTTATGTAAAACGAAGTTTCAAATAAGCTGTGAGCCCAAGTCCGATAAATGTCTTCAGCAAAATCCCCAAAGAGACTAAGGGATACTACTTTTTACAATCCCATGTGAGAAATGCAGTGTTTGTTGCTCTGACCGTGGTCTTCGTAATTTATCTTGTGTCCATGGGAGTAAGGTACAACTCAAGAAGTTCGAGAACCACAAGATAACATTGAACTCCGTCTGCGGATACTCATAGTCAACAAACTATTATTGTTAACACACCTCCCATAGCACAAAATTTACGATCCGATAGGATACGTCATGAGCCCAGAGAGATATGGATTTCTTGTGGACTGATAACCATGATGTATTGTTAATGGATCAAAATGAACCCAATTTATCCAACAGAGTATTATGTTGGATCCATGTAATTGGTAGTTTGTTGGGAGGTCGGTTGAGCTTAAAAGTAATCTATTTTTAGTCCATTTTTCTCGTTCGAGCCATCTAGAAATGAATAATTAATATACGTAAATAAGGAAGAACCTACCAAATTTTTATTAGTGTGAAGAGAGAAAGAAAGTGTAAAATGGCAAAGAATAAGGATGCAAGATGCAATAATGGCACAGAAATGAAAAGAACTGGCCGAAGCCAATATGCGCTGGGTTTCCACAAATTACTCATGAGGTCGCGACATCGAAATCAAGGAAAGTTTATCTGTGCCTTTACATGGATAACAAAATATCAGGTCACGACTGAGATCGGCTTCGAAAGTCGCAGAAACGAATGACGTCATACAATAGATCTAAGTCACACACCCGATCACAGACATGGTAGTTTCAGCAAGCGAGGTCACGATAACAAATAAGTCGCGACATATGAAGACAATTAAAACCAATGATTTGGTCATATCACTGCGGATCGAGGCTCACATCGCAATCCAGCCGAAAGCCTCAGAGAACTAAGTCGATGTTTCCACATGAGATCAAGTCGCGACACGTGAAACGACTGCATCAAAGACGCAGAGCCTTAAAGAGATGTCGCGACAAGATATTATGTCGCACAACATGAGCAAACTACTTGAAGCCTACGGCTCTTTAAGATGATACTCACAAGAGATTTGAGAGGTCAAGATCCTAAGACATCACAGAGACCGCAGATGACTCAGCCGAGGTCGCAACAAGATATCGACGTCGTGACATCAGGAGAGAACAATTGAAACCAGCCAAGACGTGAGAAGATGTCAAAGGGACAAGATACTGAAGTCGCGACATCAAGAATGACCAAAAACAAGGCTACATAGAGTAGTCGATGTCGCGACGTGAGATCGATGTCGCGACATCATCGATGTCACGACAAGGAAACCAAGTCGCGACTAGTCAGCTGACTCGGGCCCGGATACTCTTAAATCCACAAAGCAGTTACATCAGATTACCAAAGCCCAATTGAGGAACCCTCATAAATACGTTGTTATCCAACTCATGAAAGCAAATAAGGCCATAAGATTGAGAGTAACTGGATAGTCATAAAGCTCATTTTATTTTTTTCTTTTCTTTCTTCATTTTTCTTAAATTTTTCATCATCGCTTTAGAGCATTATGCCTCAGATTTTATTTTCGCTGTATTTTCCGGGACCCACAGCTATCGCTTCAGCCGGTCGAATGCAGAATCATTTATTCTATATTACTACTCAAATGTTTCAGTTCGCACAAATTTCCGAATTCGATTGTTTCAGCTTCAAATTGCAAAGTATTCTTATGGATCAGAGAAATGTTGTATCGTGTAATTCAAGAATCGAGAATCCAGCCCATTAAGGAACATTATAGCCCACTTATCTTTTCTTTAGTCAAGCTTCCAAGAATTGAGCACTCAACACTTACTTCGGCTTCTTGGGTTGATCGACGGACCAATACGGGCTTTATACCCAGACTAAGGCCATCGCTTCCGATTTCAAGGAGGTCCTCTCGAGTGACACGTAGCGACATTCCCTCAGAATACTATACTAAATATCATAACTGCTATTGCAGGATCTGAAGCTTTGTAAGTTCACACAGATAACCACTTGAAACTAAGAACGAGTCAACCAGTTTTATCTATTTAAACAAGCAAAGTATGTTCACCTCACCCTAGATATGAGACCAAATCCTGTTAATGCGGATCTAATCAAGGCAAAAGGTTAATTTATTCTAATTTCGGGAGAGGAGCAATCCGGAAGTTGTATATCCTGTTTCGACCGATAACTTTGGGAGCTAAGGATTACAAATTCATAAACGGGTATGAAGTATTGCAAAAGAAAATACCCAGATTAAGAACCCGGAATAGTTATCTAATTCTTATTCAGAATCGTGTCATAAATTAGATAATGAAATGTGGAGTGTGGAGAGATCCAATGTAACGTGAACTGTCTAATATTTGAAACCCGAGATAATCAAGAAATTTTATCAAAGCATTAACTAGCAGGAATCGATAGTTCAATATGCAATCCACATTAATGTGTCTTCCGAGATAACTGGTCTGATTCACTTTATTAAGAAATTCATTATTCTTTATTCTTTATCTTTCAAGATGTTGTTGGGCCTAGCTTATTTTCCTTTGTTCGCTTAATTCTCCAAAGACCTTAATGTCGGATCCTATTATCATTTTGTGATCCAAATAGTATGGAAATCGGGAGTAGTCGTGGTAAAGTGATTTAAAATTCTTGAGATCTCCGTGGGATCGATATCCTAATAACTATTCATATCATTGACCAATAAGGCAGTATCGACCAAACCAAACTTTGAAAATGATTTACTCTAAGAGATCGCGATGACATAAGATAACGTCAACAAGTTTTGCGCCTACGGCATTAGTTGTCATCCTTTCTGGGTAATAGTGACAAATCTGTATATGTGTTCTTGGTCCTCATTAACAACAAGTTTTATGGCGCCGTTGTCGTGGGACACATAATGAACTTTGCAATAGTGTCATAAATTTGTATATGTGTTTTTTGGTCTGTCAACAGAGGCCATGAAGTCTGAAATTCAATCCATACGATAATCGTATGGACCTTTGATCGACCCACCCGGCTGCAAACAAAAGACCATTGGGTGCAAATGGGGTTTTTAAAAATAAAATTGACATGGATGGCAAAGTGCATACTACAAAGGCCAGTCGCAAAAGGTTTCAAACAAACTAATGGTGGTGTACTATGACTTAAACTTTTTTCTCAATTGCAGTTTCATGCTTAAGTATATTAGAATTTTATTGCCATTATCAGATATCATGATTATGAGATTTGGCAAATGGATGTTAAAACTGCATTTTTAATGGAAACTTACTGAGGATGTGTACATGACACAACCCGAGGGTTTTGTACAACCTAAGAATTCTCAGAAGCATGCAAGCTTCAAAGATCCATTTATGGTTCAAGCAGCCTCTGAGTTGAATCTTCGCTTTGATGAATCGCCAAAGGGTTTGGATTTGCCAAAATGAAGATGAGCCTCAGGTTTATAAGAAAATTAGTGGGAGCGCACTCAGATTTTCGGGTCTTATATGTCGATGACATTTTACTCATTCAACATATCCCACTCTCGTTAATGTCAAGTCTTGTTAGGAAGTGTTTCAATGAAATACTGGGTTTAAGTCGCTATAGTCTCAGTGGATAAAGATCTATAGAGATGATCTATGAGGCCGATTGGTCTAAGTCAGTGCTTACATGTATTAAAGCACCGAAACGATTCGCATGCAAGATTCCAAGAGAGGGATACTTGCCCATGTCTCATGGTATTATTCTTAGCAAACTTCGCGTTCTAACACTAAAGATGAGCGAGAGCGGATGAGAACATTCCTGCTCCTCGCTGAATGTGGATCTATCATGATGCTATGTCAGGCACTGTAATCGTGATGTATCTTTGGCGTTTAAGCATAACGAGTAGATACCACAGACCCTATGAGAGTCAATGATAAATACAAGAAACATTCCCAAGATACGAGAAGGTCTAAAGATATGTTCTTGGTGGGATGGGCGATTGAAGATGATCCGCTTGTAAATGGTCATACAGATGCATAAGCTTCCAATCCTACAAAGATGATTTCCAATCCGCAAATGGATATGTGTTTCGTTTAAATGGGCGGTGCGCTTAGCTTCACCAAAGCAAGCACTGTTGTTAATTCTACAACTGGTGCCGACACATTAAAAGATCGATGCAAAGAAAGGAAGCGCTTGATCAAGGAAAAAATCTGAATTTCACGATTTTTCTTGCCGCGGAAGTGGAAAAAATCCATGGAAAAAATCGGACCGAAAAATTTCACAGAAATCGCCGATTTTTCACGAAAATCGGGAAAATTCGACATTTTCCGAAAAACCGATTTTTCCCGAAAACTGATTTTTCCCAAAACTGGGACATTTTTCCCGAAATTTGGGATAAATTATATTTTAGGTCACTAAGGGAAAGAAATTAAAAACTGTACCAAACAAAGCTGTAGAATTAAAAGTGTACTTTGGGAAAAAATAATTCATATTTGATGCATTGACCAACCCAGTTGCAGAATTAAAAAAAGTGTGTACTTTTAGAAAAATAATTCATATTTCATGCATCGACCAACCCAGCTATCCGATTTACCTAATCGACAAGGTCCCAATTATCTCTACTCTCTTCTCACATTTATCATCTCCATTTCGGCTCTCACCCTCTTCCTCAAAAAAAAAATACGACATTTTTCTCGGAATGCACTGACTAAAAATACGAAAAATTGGCCACGCTTCGATCCCACCTTAAAATATCTTTACTACACCCCTCCAACTACCAAGCCATATCGATTATACTAATTATATATGGTGCAAACTTTTTTTTTTATATTATCTTATTATTTATTTGTTCATAATCTCTTTATAATATTTTTTTATTTTTATTTTACATTATAACTTATATTATTTTTAAATCAAATATTAATTTAAAAAAGGAAAAGAAATAAAATAATATCATTTAAAAATTTAAAATTATAATATATATTATTTTGAATCTCCTTGTTATCTAATATTTATAATAATAACAAAACAAATAAATAATATCTCTTTAAATAATAATATCTTAATAATATATTAAATATAACATATTTAATTTAATAATTACTAATCCATTTGATTTTAATCCACCTTGATTAAGATAATCATTTCTCCTAATCTTATATAATTAAAATATAAAAAAATTTTAATACCGATATTTGTGTAAAAATATCCACCGATATTTTACCGATATTTCCGATATTCGATATTTCCGTGAAATCCAATTACCGATATATCCGTTGCTTACCGATATTTTTGAACCTTTGGCTGGATCAACAAGTTCATCACTCAACTTTTGGCTGCTCCTAGCATTACAAATCCCGATGCTTATTGTGACAATAATGGCTATTGCACAAGCAGCGGAACCTAGGATCACATCACGATCCAAACACATTCTAGCCAAGTATCATCTCATTCAAGAACTACGAGAGAGGTGACGTTAAGATATGCAAAGTTCCAACATATGATAATGTTGCTGATCCATTGACTAAGCTCTACTGATAAAGCAAAGCATGATCACATGCTAGGTCTATAGGTATTAGGATACATTGATGAATGGGCCCACAAAGGGGGAGATTACACACAATTACTTAGCTCATTGTATGCATACTGATTTCGACTATTTACGATAATTTATTATTACGATGATTTGCATGTTTATTATATATAATGTCCTTTTAATAATATTATTAATTATTCTTAAATGTCCTTAATCTGTTATCATACAATAACACCGAATTAAGACAGATAAGCTTGACGATATTCATGGGATGAATATGTATGAGATACAAATCAAATTTATATCTATTTGCTGAGAACAAATATCGGACAGTAATCTCGCCTCAGATAATACAATGCATCAAAGCCTATGTTAATCTCTAATAATAAGGCCATTAAATCCTTCACCCGAGACGCTATAGCTTCCTAAATATACCGAATATCAGGTTTCGATATAATCAAATGTCATTTTTAATCGGATGACTATAGTTGTTATACTTTGAAAACATAATAAGAATTATGTAGTGAGATATGTCTCGATTAAGATTAAATTTGTCCCTCTTATTATAAGAGATATTCGGGGTCCTCTCGACAATCGAGACCGAGAAATGCACGGTCGTGGCTCAAATGAATTGATGGAGATCATTGTCACTTGTTTAATCACTTCCACCAAGTTCGAGTAATCAAAGATGATAGAACGATATAAGGCCGACTTTGCTCACGCCTTATATTCTATCAAGATATCATGAGACAAAATGATTATTCATTATCATTAAGGTTGTCTCTGATCATGAGCTTTTCATTTAACTCTGGGTAATCATTATTATGTCTCGCTAGAGGCCACGGCGACTTGTAGGATCAAAATGTGATTTAGGCCTACCGCTAACGCACTAACCTATGCATGCGTACATTAAGAAACGACACAATCTGCTATGGTTTTTTCACTGTAGTAATTTAAAATGATGAGATTATTTTAAATTACAAATAACAATTAGTTGTTATTTAAATTCAAATTTAATTTTGAGAAAGTTTAAATTCGTGATTTAAATTATAACAAATAATTAATTTGTTATATTTTCTTATTGGATAAGGAAATAATCTGTAAAGGGTTTTTTAAAAGAGTTTTAAATATATAATAATATAAATTCATTTCTTATCTGATAAGGATTTGAATTTAAATTGTTATTATTTAAAATAGCTTTAAATATATAATAATATAATATAAATTGCTTCTTTATCCGATAAGGATTTGAATTTAAATTGTTACATTATCTGCTACACAATAATATAATATAAATTCGTTTCCTTATCTCAGATAAGGATTTGAATTTAAATCAAGTATTATTTAAAAGAGTTTTAAATATATAATAATATAAAATTCAAGCTGGGACAAAAACCCTATTATATTCTTATATATATATATATATATATATATATATATATATATATATATATATATATATATATATATATATGATATATATATATATATATATGGTGGTATATATATATTTTAAGAAATATTGCCTTTTTACTCTAAGAACAACCAAAACAGAGAGACCCCACCTTCGCTCGAAGACGAACCTCGAACTAAAGATTCAACAAAGATAGTCATTATTCGCTCGCGCGTGATACTCATATAGCTGTCACGCCGTGAAAATAAGACTTTCAAGATCCAATAAACCAAGACGCCAGACTTTTAAGCTTGATCAATCGATCTACAAGATGTAAGTTTCGCTTTACCCTTCCTTTGGTTTTTTATGAAACGCATGTGATCCTCGTGGTTAAGGGATAAAAATTATTATGTCTAAACTGATTGATATTCAACAGAATCTAACAAGAGCCGGTACTAATCGACTGAGAATCGACAAAGGAAGTGAAACACATACTAAGTATTTGAAGAGAACGAGGATCATATAAAAAAAAAAAAAAAAAAAAAAATAGTGTATTCCAAAGAGGAGTCTTAACACTGGTTATACTCGACCGCATTTTCATGATATTGACTCGAGTAACCGAAGATTCGATATGTGTTTACTCTAAATGGGGAGCCATTTGTTGACGAGTGTTAAGCAGACTAGGCCGACCACGACTAAAGTCGACATGTGCACGCATCCGCTCGCAGCGAATATGGCTATTTTAAGAAATCTCGTGATTCTGCCGATAATGTCAGATCACTCCATTACTCCTCATCGTGATAACAAATGTAAGCCAGCAGCATACTCCAAAGAACCAAGGTCTCTACAAAAAGCGTAAACACATATTAAGAAAGTATCACTTGATCCATGATTTCCATGGATAGATGATGTTAAACTGCTACTAAAATAACATACGAGAGAACCTAGCGCACTTTTACTAAGTCTCTTCCCCGAACGTGTGTTTGAGAAACATGTAAATTGTATGAGTCTTAAGAGGGTCCCTGCAGTTTACTTTAGAGGAGTAGGAGTTGTTACATTTGCGCTCTAGGAGCAAGACAAGTTGTAATTTACTTTCTCGATATAATGATATGAAGTTTTTGGTACATTATATTTTACGATAAGGTCCAGACACTATGTAGTATATGATCATAACATATTGGCCCATTGTATGACATGATCAAGGTGCCTCATAATTAATGAATTGAACCTACGCTTGTTAACAAAGTCAGACTTTATTTGCATCATGAATATTTTATTATTAAACATCACTAAGTTATAAAGTATCGGAACGACCACATTATTCCGAGAGGATCTAAGATATTTTAATCAAGGATAAATTTATGAAAGGGAATTAAATCTCAAAGTATATTAGATATGTTATTTTTTCTTAACCCAGTATATTATAATAGATAATTAAGCATTATGGTTCTTGAGTTATCGCTTGGTGACTCTATTTTTAAACGACCAACAGATGATAATCTTCAGATTATGGTATTTTGAGATTATCAAGTATTATGAAATATACAAAATGGACTTCATAAAAGATCCTCTTGACATGTTTCAGACTGATATCAAAGTCACCGGCCAAAGCAGTATGGATCCGTTAGAGAAACCGATAAGTCAAGATAATAAATAATTAGTTGATTTACGTAAAAAATTATCAATTAATTATTGATATTTTACAAAAAGGAAAATACATTTGATATAAACATTATTAATTTAATTACATCTCAAGCTTTTAAAGTGAGAGTCTTGGTAAGATTGATGGTCCCGCATCGTTTTTATACAAGTGAGATTGTTGGATTTATGTCTAAAAGCAATTCTTGTAATTGATCAAGAGCCTTAATTAATAAACGCCATATGATCTCCTGTTCAAATTTTCATTATACGACAGCCTCATTTAATCGATTATTAAAGAGATGCGTTGTTATTTTATTTATCGCCAGCGTGCTGGTAAACCCCAGGAGATTGTGCTGGGCAGCCTATAAATACACCGCTTTACTAGCCTGTGGTTTTAAGTTTTACTTATTTTTGTGAGAGATCGAGAATCTCAAACAGTAAAAACACTCGAGAGAAATGTAAACCTAAGGTTTCAGAGCGTTTTTCAGACACCTTCTAGCTTTCTTTGCATCAGCGCCACACGCAGATTCACACGTAGAAAATACTGAAGGTCCTCGTGGATTATAGAAGAGATTTTTCCCTCGTGACTCAAGCAGAATGGCCAATAAAATATATCTATCATACATCAGATGAATCGTGCGACTGCTCATGTATGATTCCCGTGACCAACTACAAAAAGAGCGCCTTGCTAGGGTCTATTTGTCGTTGTCGCGCGTTAGCAACTATCACAGACTTTATTTGCCACACGTGGTTAGCGGCCTTTGCATGAAATCCATTTGTCGCGCTGTGGTTAGCGGCTTTTGGCAATTCCAATTACCGCTGTTTGGAGCACTACTGATTAATAGTTTGACCTACAAACTAACTTAATAATTTTTTATTTCAAATACATTATTTTCGTCTAAAACTCGACATATTCCTCCTACCACCTACCCTCCTACTTCAGCTAATGCTGTAATGCACTCATCGCCGGCCCCCACTCCCATACAAAGACATCAAAATTATTGCGCCAACGCCGCGCCTCATCTCCTCCCTTCCTCGCCGTCTGGCCTGCCCCTCTAAATCTGCACTTTATTTGTATCAGACTTATTTTCTATTTATTTTTGTTATTTTTCTCTCTTTAATTAAAGAAAGAACTCCAATTTAGCTTATCCAAATTGAAATAATAAATGCTATTTTGTAACTATAAACAATGTTTTTACATCACGAACAAATTAAGTTAGTTTAATGATATGTTAAGTAAAATTACTATTTTAATAATTCAATACTTTTTATTAAAAAAATATAATAAACTTACCAAATACGAAACTAAATATACGCCGGTATAACGAGTCACCAAATCCATTTCGCAACATCTCAATTCTCTTTAAAACATGTTAGCACCTCTAATACCACATCCGTTAAAACAGGAGTTGGAGTTGCTCTAAGCGGATCGGAGTTCGCAAACAGTTTCTTCCTGAGATCCGGTTCGTGCATTTATCGCGTCCAGAGTTTCTCGTGATTTGCGAACATTCTCCACTGGTAATTTTGTGCGTCCGTACTGTTTGTTCGGCGGGTTTTTTTTTGATTCTTTCCTTCATTTGGGGCTTGTTAATTAGGAATGTGTCTTGTGTTATCTGCAGTTCCTGTTGATGTGCTTATGCTCGTTTGTGTCTGTGGAGTTTTCGTGTGAAGAAGGATGCAAGAGATGTCGGGACCTCTGGATCGATTCGCGAGACCATGTGAGTGCCTTTTCGGTTTTCTTTTTCTGGTTGATTTGGTTGTGGTGGTGTTGGAGTAGTGTTGACTGGAATTTTATGTTTTGTTCGATGTGGTTGTGTGAGCTGATTCTAGGGTTTTACTGTTTGTTTGTTTTTTTTTTCCTTTTATTTATTTTTTCTTTTAGAATTTTATGTTATCACTTATTTGGTTGCTGGGTCGCATGGGGGTGAGTGGAGAAAGGAAAGGGTTGAATTATGTTATTTTGTTTGCAAAGATGAAAAATGGACTCTGTTTGGTCGCTGAGAAAGCTAGGGAGAAGAAAGGGGAAATAAAGAAAGGGCTGAGACTCTTTGCTGTTGACACAGGGAAACTAAAAGGTGCTGAAAGGAAGGGTTAATTTGTGTTATTTGGTTTTGGAAGATGAAAGATTGACCTTAACTAAGCAAGATATTAGGGCTAGGTTTGAAATAGTGTTTTATTGCTGAGAAAACCAAGTACAAAAGAAGAAAAGAAAGGGTTGAGTTGTGTTATTTGTTTTTGTTAGATGAAATATCGACTTAAACTAAGCTAGATAATTGAGTTACGTTTGGATGAGGTGATGACGGTCTTCTGGTCTCTGTACAATGGCACTTACAAAATTTGTTTTTCTGTCTAGATTCACTCAACAATCTGAGATTGTGATTTTATTATTTGTAGCCATTGGTTAGTTGCTAAGAAAATTAAGGAAAGAAGAGAAAATGAAAGAAGTGATGAGTTGTGTTATTTGGCTTCCATTGATGCAAGGCTGGCCTAAACTAGGCCATGTAGATGATTTGTTTTCTTGATTTGTCTTATAATGATAATACAAAATTTTTCAGTGCCGCATCACAGCGAGTAGTAGTTATCTCTTTCAGCCTCTGTTTTGTTGCTGAGTATATCTTGAAAGAAAGGATGGAAGGGCTTGAATTTACACCATTTTCAGGCAATGAGATATTGATGTGAATCTAAGCCAGATGGTTGACATAGGATGGCTGGCTGGTTGTTTTTGTTTGATAGGTTTACAGAAAACAAGCAGCGCATTTTTTCTTCAGTGGTTCATACAATAAAAATTCCTTCTTTTGGACATTTTAAATTTCTAATATTGTTTGATCTTGTCTTCCATGAGATAATTTATGGTACATAACAAGAATGGGTTCTTTTTTTGCATTTCTTTTTCAATTAATTTTCTAAAGGGCAAGGATGAATGGTACATTTTTTAATGTTAAAGAGATGATTTTTTGAGTTTGTGTGGTAATACTTGTTCATGATTCTTCATTCTTTGCAATTTGTCTGTCATGTGTTTGATTGCATGTTATTGATGGGTTTTTATTTATGACTTTGTTTTTTACTCAATATGATTCTATCTAGACTGAGGTGGCATCATACACTAGGGGCTCGCTTATATGAGCACCAAGACAGACAATAAACATAAATCTGATTGTTCTTTAGTGAGAGTCTGGAATTTCATTGTCAGGTTTTCTAAGGCTACTTGTGAGAACTTTCCTCTTTAGGAAATGAATCTTAAATGTATTGATTCTTTTACTGTTTAAGATTTTACAGATTAAAACCTTATAAACTTAGGAGTCATTGGTTATGTTGTTACAGAATGTTATAAATTTGTGTAATGCTTGTAATTTATCAATTTTGGCCTAATATTTCAACTGTGACAGGCTTTGAGGGATTCTCTAGTCATGATGAGAGAAGAGAAAGGAAGTCTGATTTTGAAAAAAACCTTAAGATGAAAAGGAGGACAAGAATTGTCTCTCAAAGAAAGCGATAAATGCATCTACCAAATTTAAACATTCTCTCAAGAAAAAGAGCAGCAGAAGAAAAAGCGATGGTCGGGTCAGCTCTCAGACACCCGAGGATGTTCGGGATGTTGAAGAGCTAGAAGCTGTTGATGCTTTTCGACAAGCATTGATTTTAGATGAACTGTTGCCTGCAAAACATGATGATTATCACATGATGTTAAGGTGCCCTATTCCATCTCTATATGCTACTATGTTTAGCTCCCCAATATATTGGAGTTGGGGCCTTTGATTTGTTTCCTGTGTAAGGATGCAATCCTCTAAGTGAAATGGAGTTTTCCCCTAATCCAAGAACTGATATATATTTTTTTGATCGATAATCCAAGAACTGATATATATATATATATTATATGAACGGAGATGGAGTGTTTATAAATTTTGAGAGAATAGAGCATAAATTTTAGGATCATTAAGAAGTAAGAAACGCTGGTTGAGCAAGAAAAACATGTAACAAACCTAAAAGCCAAGTATTAACAACAGTTAACAACATTAGTGCTCAACCCTTTTCCCTAGATCAGCTCTGCCATGGAACACCTTTGCTGCTGCCACCTTCATAAATATTTGCACTAGTGCCACTGTATCACTTCCTTCTCAGCCTCACTCATAAACTATCACTGTGCATCCATCATCACCATTACCTTCCCCAACAATAGTGCTATCACTAGTGGTTCAGTTTCTATAACTACCAGCATCATTGTCATTGTCCACCAACACTGTACTTAGTATAAAATGGAAGAGAAAACTGCTCATCCATTAACATCTTCAAATACAATAAACCACTTGCATGATGTATATTGCCATTTACTTTTTTCTTTAAAAATCTTTTTTCTTTACAGATTCTCAGATTTCCAATTTAATGCTTGTTTTATGCTCTTTGTAAACTTTAACACTTTACTCTCAGTCCTATTGTGATCTAAAATGCAGTAGTATGATTGTTAAATACATTAGAAGATAGAGATGAAAGTACATATTCTTTGGTTGCTCGAGGTCATGTTCAGAGTAAATTTGTTTTGAAACACTTCTAAAAACTCATGAAGCAGTTTTATTTGTATTCTTGAACAAAGAGTACTATGGATGGGTTGAGTGGGCATTTGAAACTCATTTGTGGTTTATGCTTTTGGGGTGACATACTGCTCCCTATGGGCGTCCTTGTGTCAAAATTTAGCACTATCCTCTGAATTGTAGAAGTTGATTGGGTGTATTTGAGTAGTTCACTTTTGCGAATGGCCCACTATAAGTACATTTATGGTGCAAATAGGGTAGATTTTGACGCTGTTTGGTGAATGGGAGAGCTAATTTTCTAAGAAGGTAACCGAAAGTATATGTGTCTTCTTGTTTTATGTGACACCATCACTTGTGTATACGTGGATGTTCACCAATCCTTTTACTTTAAGTAAACTAGCTTGCTTAATCATTTTGGTCGAACAAGGTATGGTAAGCAATAAGTTCATTACAAGGCAGCAAGAGCAGGGTCACGGTCCAATTACACGTCAAAGAAGCATGAACACCTTGACCTTAATTAAGTACTGAACTAAGCTTTCTATAGGGATTGTTATCCCACGAATCACGTTTGTGTTACCATACTTTCTTTCCTATGCTATTGCCTCATGTGGTTGCATGCTATCATGCTTGCAAAGAAGTAGTCTTAATCAAGTACTGTGCAACCATCTCATTGTTTTTACTGATTTCTTTTTCTTCTTCTTTCTGGTGTAGTCAAGTCTTGACTTTTTTTTTTTTGATCGATAAAAAGCAAATTTATAAAGATAACCAAATCAAGGGCACCAAATGGGGAGACAAGAGTACAATTTCCGTCAGGCTAAAAGGAATCCTCGAGCACTTACAACAAAGAAAACAAAACTAAACAAAGAACTACCTACTCCCAACCATGTAAAATTCTATAATCGAAAGTGTGATTATCAACACTATACAAATTAGCCCAAGACCACAAATTGGTTACAAAATTAGCTTTAATGCTTTGGGCGGAGGGGACCTCATTCAAACACTGAACTCATTTCATGCAAAGATTCCAAACAAGCACAACGGGTCAAGCAACTGAGATTTGCTTGCGCTTTCACTCTACTTGGTTTTTCCTCGCTGCTAGAAGAGTGTGAAGGATCGAATACTGAAGACCTTAACTAATCCCAACAATAGACAAAAAAAAGATCCCACAACATTTTAAATTTACAATGAATCACGGTCTATGGTCTCCTTCCTCCGGCACATAAAAACATCTATTTGCGTAATGTCATACTAGTTTCCACGCTTTAGCCGATCCAAAGTGAGCACTTTTCCCTGCCAGCCTTCCTGCCAAAGATCACTGGGAGCGACCGGATTCCAAACCACCGGTGAGGGAAGCCGCCATGTGGGAAACATCAAGACCTTTTGTACATGCACTTGATCAAAAAATCTTTGTCCTTGGTATTCTTCAACGAAAGCTTGTCCTCGCCTCATGATTAACTTATGATCATGAAGAACTTGAAGGAATCTGTCATCTCTTCAAGCTCCAATGTTAAGAGATCTTAAGAGTGGGGGACTGAAGATCTATCCCCTCTACTCGGTCCCAAATATCCGCAACCTTAGCCTCTTTGTCAGGAAGCCATATTGAACAGTCAAACGACTGCACAGCCTCCACACCTCGCACCTCATACATCCCTCACTCCAAAAGTTGATCCTCCTTCCATCCCCTAGAGCAAAGACCAAGGCTCGGGAAAAAATGTTTCATTCTTTTTTCTCGATTTCCTTCCATAAGCTTAAGTTCCATGGCTAATTTCTAAGATCTCGAAGGGTGCAAAATTTCTAAACGGACTCCTACCAAATTTGCAACAGATAGCCTTTCTCCAAAGCGCATTTTTATCATTAGCAAACCTCCAGCTCCATTTGCTCAACAGGGCCTTATTCAACTTGGAGAAGCTTTTTAAACCAATACCGCCTTTGCTCTTTTCTGAGCACACCGTAGTCAAGTCTTGACTTGTTTCTTTGGTTAGTATCAAGAACATGCCAAATTGATTTATCCAATTGGATAACATATTATAGTCTAGCATGATATAAATATTTTCATTCTATTTTACCCTAAGTGTGCAGGCACAGCAGCATCATTCTTATGGTTTTGGCATGATATAAGTATTTTATGTTCCAACTATTTTTTGTGCTATATGATATCATCAACTATGCTTTCATGGTGAGGTGCCACATTGTTAAATGTATTATATTACTTGCAGGTTCTTGGCGCAAGAAGTTTGATATTGAGAAAGCAAAACACATGTGGGCTGATATGATTCAGTGGAGGAGGGAGTTTGGTGCTGACACAATTTTGGAGGTATTGATATCTGATGATTTGCCTGAATCTAGTGATGGATTGTTCAAACACTTTTGGGATCTCTAAGTTAATATATTTTCTATGCTTTTGTAAAGTTTAAGTATGTCACTAGCTAATGAAGTTGTTGTCCAGTAATGGTTTGTTTTTATGAAATATGTATGTATGCACTTCTCTCTCTCTCTCTCTCTCTCTCTCTCTCTCTCTCTATATATATATATATATATATATATATATCAATCCTGTCTTCACCTTATTATGCTGTTTTGTACCTAAATTTTTCGATAATGCTTACCTCGTTGATAATGTATCAGGAATTCGAGTTTAAAGAGTTGAATGAGGTGTTGAAATACTATCCTCATGGTCATCATGGTGTGGATACATGAAGACCTGTTTACATTGAAAGATCGGGGAAAAGATCCAACAATTTATGTTACAACTATGGATCGATATGTCAATTACCATGTGAAGGAGTTTGAGAAAAGCTTTGCCATAAAGTTTCCAGCCTGTACCATTGCTGCAAAAAGGCATATTGATTCAAGTAATTACTATTTTGATGTTCAAGGCGCGGTATGCTTTCTGCAATTTTTCTTGCTCATCACCATGATTACTTTTGGCCCAATCAAAATGTCAAACTTATCTGCCTTTATATCTGATAAATTAATTTCCAGGCTTAAAGAGTCTAACCTCATGATGCACGAGATCTCATTGTGCGCCTGCAGAAGATTGATGGGGATAATTACCCTGAGGTATTTAACCTTTGTTGTTTTCACATGATAAGCTATAGTTGCACCCCATTTCTGACTTGATTGAATATGAGCCCTGGATCTCTAACTCTCTTAACTTCTGCAGACTCTCTGCCAAATGTTTATTATCAATGCTGGTCCTGGATTTAGGGCTGCTTGAGCACTGTAAAGACTTTTCTAGATCCCAAAACAACTTCCAAGATTCATGTATGTGAAAAATGCTTTTCTTCTCTATCATTCTTACTTGTAGTTTCATGGATCAAAATATGCTGTATGACTTTTCTCTGGGTGCGGATTTCTCTTCAGCAATGATACAAAATACCAGAACAAGTTGCTGGAGATAATTGATGCCAGGTAATTGCAGTTGACTCATGGAGATAGGTTGTTTGTTATACTTTTATCCAGTAAGTGTTAGGTGATTGCTTGTGACAACTGCATGCACCTGTCTCTAAACTTCTGGAAAATTTCAGACTGCTGCAGGAGTTGCCAGAATTTCTTGGTGGTACTCACGCAGCAGACTAGGAGGTTGCCTCCGATCTGATAAGGGACCATGGAAGAACCCAGAAATATTAAAGGTTCCACACTGATTTGGATTTTTTTAAATAAAATAACCCTTCATTTTCATGAGTTTCACTTGATTGCTTATAAAAGAAACAACTGTGTGCATGTGTAATCTATTGCAGATGATCCAATGGTGATTGCCACTTACTTGTTTTAGACAGTTTGTAAAAAAGTTTTAACAGGGAGGGGAAGGTTACTGTATTATAAGCCACAGTACTCCAATGGTAGACTCTCTTACTTGACAAAACCAGGTTTTATTATTATTTTTATTTTAAATTTACATTGTCTCATTCTAGTAGATAAGGTAGTGATATCCACAGCAGAATCAGTGGATCTGAAGCTGAAGATATTGTTTCCCAAAAGCCGCAAGAGTTATTCACAACTTAGATTGACTCCTGTCTGTGAAGAAGTAGGTTTTTGAATTGTTAAATTTGTATCATTTCTGTATTACTAGTTTTGATTGATTTAAACTGATGAATGTCTAATGCACTTTTTTTACAATATATGTATACATTTATATTATTTAAGGTTTATAAATATATGGACCATGTTTAACTTATTGCTCTGAAGATGCATTGAAAATAGCATTGCGCTTTATTGAGGTCTAAAATTGAAAAATAGAAGCTCACAATTTATAGTAGTTATCATCTTCAAATATATATATTTTGTGGAGATATAGGTTATGAGTTGGAAGGTAAGCTATGCTGGTAGCTATGGGGGGTATGATGAATATGTTCCGCATGGTCGATGTGTTGATGCAGGTTGAAGAAGCAAGATGCCTTCTTCAAGATCATCTCATCCAAAGGTAATTAGATCTTACTGATGGTAAAAAATGGTTTTTGTTTTCCGATATTTATGTTTGACATTACTAATATATCTTTTTGCATATGATTGTTCACATGCATCTGTTAAAGATGTCCTTAAGCATCTCTTCAAATATGAAGTGTGATTATTTTTTGATTTAATTTCTTTGCATTCCTGTGGACTGCAGAATGCATTCACTCTTGGTAAAGATCCTCATTCTCGATCAGCATTTTAATTTTGATACCCACAGCCTTTTCATCCCATTGGCTGTTTCGATCTCTCATGGCTTTGCTTTGCTCTTTATGCTAGAAGTATTATGAATTTTTAGTTCATGGCAATGAATAGAACTCTCTCTCTCCCCCTCTAAATTCAACTATTATCCATAAACATTATGGTTTTTATCCCTTGAGGTTTTGTTTTGAACTTAATACAAAAAACACTGTGAAGTTTCAGTTCATTAGAATAGATTGAAAGTTCTGGCAACCTAGTCTGCCACCACCTACATAATTAAGACTTGTGAAAACACACCCAGGAAGCACATCGTCAAGGGCATCCAAATCAAAATCCA
Source organism: Tetrastigma voinierianum (assembly GCA_016808115.1). Taxonomy (NCBI): domain Eukaryota; kingdom Viridiplantae; phylum Streptophyta; class Magnoliopsida; order Vitales; family Vitaceae; genus Tetrastigma; species Tetrastigma voinierianum. The sequence continues at coordinate 62,973 of JAEQBH010006368.1, read as the reverse complement.
TGGTTACCCCTAAAAACCAAATGGAATCAAAAGAAACACGTGGTTGACAGCTCCATGTGCCTCTAGAATGCGTGGCTATCAAAAACCTAATGCAGCGCAATTCGATGGGTATTCCAAGAGAGCTGAAAATGACCATGAAAATAATGAGCAAGAGAATACAAGAGTTTAGCAGACTTTTCCAGACTTACAAAAATCTATAGTTTAAATAAATTCCATATATTTCCTTAAGAAAAAGAGAGAGATACTGTTATCTAAGAACAGAACCAGGCAGTGCCATTGTTATTCAATTTTCAAACTACAAGAATGCAACAATTGCAAACAAATTCCCTATCTTTTTATCAATCTTTTTGTTTTTTCCTTCTTTCAGTTCAATTAAAATCTAGAAAGAAGCATGATTTTGTTGAGAGAAAATGAATATATTAATTCTCATTAATTTACAAAAGGAGGAAACATACATATTTATACTCTAGTGTTAGGGAAAAAGGAAACAGAGTTAGAGTCTAATTAGGAGACTAAAGAGAGAAGGAAAAGAATCCTAAATGGATTAGGAGACTAAACCTTAATAGATTTATTGAAATATGTGATTCGCAATTCATATTGACAATATAACAACTCCCACATAACCCTAAGCAGAGCATTTGTGTCAAGTATGTTATTCATCTCATGTGGTCTTCTGGCACATTTTCTGACTCCCGAAACTAGAGCTAGCAATTTAAGCTCGGACCGTTAGGCTAGCCTGACCAACCCAAAATTAGGGCCGAGTTGGGCTCTAATTTTATTGGCCCGAAAAAATCGGGCTCCATTTGGCCCAACCCGATTGGCCTGTCGAGTCAATCGACATCGGTCCGGGCTGGCCCGATTACGAAATTAAAAAAAAATAATGACTATTTCCCATTTCCCAAATAGCACTTCTCTTTCTCTTTCTCGCTCTTTTTCAACATCTTCCGTCTCAATCGTCTCCACCGACACCCTAATTTCCCAAATCTCTCAAGTCTCATCTCCTCCGTCCCCATCTCCCTCCGAATCTTCAGATCTCTGCTTTTGCCCTCTCCAATGGCTGACCATTATGAAAGTAACCTTTTTGAGGAAGAAGATCTCAATCCATTGGGGGTGAGCCTGGAATCTGTTCCGACTCTAGTTTTTGACGAGTTCTGCTAAGATGAATGATTAATGTTATTTGCTGGATATTTCTTGTTTTGCATTTCTGAATTGCTGCTTCCAGTAGTGCTTCTCCATAACCTTGCCTCCTGTAATTCTCCTTTACCGTTATGAAATAAAAATCATGGAAAGGATGGGAAATTACTTAAAAATGGATTTTTTTCTCACGCTATTTATGTTTTTCCCCTTTTTCTTTGGGTCCAGACAGAGCCTAGTTTCCCCGATCATTTCCAAATTATTTTCTGTCTATTAAAAGCAGTCCAAATTCATCCCACAAATTTCATTTACTCTAAAATTTAAAATTGTCATAAGACTATAAAAAATTCCAAATTATTTCCAAAAGCCCTAATTTATTTCAAGCAACAATGGAATCACAAACAATTCATCATCTCAATGGTACAAATCCATTCCCACTATCAACAGAGTCAAAACCTTTCGACAAAGAAAATATCATCAAAACTAAAACAACTTAACTCCATAAAAAAAGAAAAAAAACAGCTTTCCCAGAAAATCTCGAAGAAAATAATATGGGTTTTGTTCAAAACCTACGAGTTTTGTGATGGAAGCAACTAAGGAAGAGGCCATGAGTACATGACGAGCCCTCTAAACTTCTCCACCAAATGAAGTCGACGATACAAAGAAACCAAAGTTGTTTTTCCTCGGTTCTTCATCAAATGATATAGAGAGTGAATCGTGTTCAGAACAAAATTTTGGGTTTAATCGAATAAATTTTTTTTTTTTTGGTACAAATATATAGGGTTGGGGTGCCCACTTGCCCGTATATGGCTGGGCTGGCCTTAAAAATGGGCAAACTTGATAAATTAGGTCCAATCCGTTCGAGCCATCCGTGGGCCCGATGTGAACCCTACTGGCTCGATTGGTCTACCCGACCATGTGCTCTACTCCAAACCTCGCCCACATACAATGATCAATTGAAACTTCATAATACAACATTGAATTAGAGAGTACTCAGAAGAAGAACCGCACTTAATAGGGCTGCAGAAGAGAAATTGAGCCATAACTCCAAACTTGAATAACTTGATATCTTCTTCCTTTTCTCCTATCGACAAATCGAATGGACCGAGCTGTTAGGGTTTTCGGGAGGCGCAGCTGAATTTTATAAAAGGATGCGAGGATGACAAGGAGATCGATTTGATTTCGTATGAGAATTACTAAGGGCACACCAATCGTATCTATTGTGGACCTATATCACACGCTCACTCCCAGGAAACCTAAGTCCTAATAATAAAAACTAAGATCTAAATATCGACTATATCGCGGTGTTGTTCATCCCGACACGATAATATCATCCAATTACTATTTTTGTAAATTACATACTATTATGATCTCCGATATACTGTTTTTAACTCAAATATCTAATGTATACAATGGGGAGAAAATCGGGCGCGTGCTTGCTAATCCGAATTTCACCATTCGCCGTCACTACGGGGAAGAAGTTTTTGGGCAAGGAGAAAGAGAAAGGAGACATGAAGGAATAGCTGCAGCAAGTAGATAGACAGAGTATGGGCTCTAAATAGGACTAATATATTTGATAAAATCTTAATGTCAACCTTTTTTTTTTTTGAGATAAAATTAATGTGTTCTCAAAATATCAAACAATTATCATTGCATTATCAAATTTTAGAAATTAAATCTCAACAAAATATTTTGCATAATCATAATAATAATTTAATTTTTATTATCTAAAACATTCAAAATATGTTGTAATAAAACTATTTTTATTTTTGTAATAAATAAATATAAATATATTTTAAATATTTTTAAAAAAAACTACTAAATACTATCATTCACAATATACTTGTCAAAATTAATTTTAATGTGTATAATTTTGTTTTAATATTTTTAGAAAGAAAGCATTTATTTAAATTTTTAATCACTTATATTATATCGATATATATATGTTTATGGACAATGAGGCTTAAGTTAATTGTTATACACGGTACATGAGAAATGACCCGGATGGCCCTACGAGGAATCGAATACTACAATATTGTATCACAAAGTAAATATATGTCAACAAAATTAAATATGTTTATTAAAAAATCAAAATTACGCGTATATGGTTATTAGAGGTTGAAATTTACTTATATTATGTTAGAAAACTAAGGCCTATTTGGTTAAAGTATTTAAAAGTCAGAGCTATTCTAAAAGAAAAGCGTAAGAAAACGCAGGAGAACAAGAAATCATTAATATTTTATCACTGAAGCAGTTATTCTATGATAAATTTCAATAACATTTTATCAATGATTAACATTTTTAATAACTTTTGTATAATATGTAATTTCACTTATTATAGCTTTTGTTTTATATAATCACATATTTAAATTTTAATACTTTTATTAGCAAGGAGCACTTTATTTTATAAGAATACAATTTAAAATATTTACTTGCCATTTGAATTCACTTATATTTTTAATTCAAATTACTAAAAAAATAAAGTCTCATCCAGCCTTCAAATTATTAAACAAGGTGCTCCACCTTCAGAGATAGATGCTACACATCCAGCCGCTGTATCCGATGGAAACAGTGATTGGCATTCTAGTTTAGGGAAAAAATTGACAAATTACAAGGGTTCTCCTTCAGGACTTCAATTGCCTCAGGAAAGCAGAAGCTCATTTCTAGTGAACCCCTCATCTGAAATTGTAGAGGATTTGGGCTCCACTAATGCCCTGCATTCAGAGGTTGTTGCTTCTGATGGCAATGGTGATTGGGTTTCTAATTTTGAAAAATCAGTGGGAGAGGTAATCTTTTGTATTTCTCTTTTCTGATATTGTTGTAGCATCCACATAATTCTTAATTCTATTACCCTGAGAATTCTCTTGGTTCTAGGCAGACACTATGGAGTTTGATTTGGACCCATTTGATGACATTCTGCCTGGGCCTGCCTCAAGCTATGGTTAGTAATGCTCTCACACCACCATTTTCAACGTCTTGGATATGAAGTCTCTTATTCTTGCTTATGAGGGTTTAATTGGTTGATTTTAAATTCTGTGCAGTTAGGGGAGGGTAAATTTCAGCCCAAGGTGTAGTTTCAACTAAAGAAGGAAATATCTACATCAATCTCTATCACTTTCTCTGATGTCACAAAAAGAAAAAAACTGGCTCACTAGCCCCACAACATAGATGCAACACGGTCTGTTCAGCATGTTAGTGTTGTAGGTAGATTGATGGATCTGTTGGTCCCTTCAATCGCTTCTGGGATACCTGGGGCTAAGGAGCCATTGATAGAACATGGAGGTTCGCCAGGGGTTGCATTCTGTAATATTGACAGAAACTCTGAAATGGTAAACCCTTCAGCTCCACTTGATGCAGTAGATGCTCTGCATTCAGAAGTTGCAATTTCTGATGGCAATGGTGATTGGACTTCTAGCTATGGAAAATCAACGGGAGGTAAAAATTTGGTCATGTTTCCTGATATTGTTGTGATGCAATTACATGAATCATAAATTCTGTTATTTTCAGAATGCAGATATATTTTCTGGGTTGGATTATCTTGATGATTTCTCTCGTCTGCCACTGTGACTGGTCAGTGATGAAAATTTTGTTACCTGTTGCTTCCATTGCTTTCTGTTCACTTTATTGATCGCTTGGTCTATTTTCTATTCACAGTGGACTCTGCAACAAGGACCAACCTCAGGTTAACATGGATGCTCCCAGGGAACAAATTTCTGGGCATCATATCCTGTTTACACTGATGCTGAAGGTTGGCTCTCTCCTTCAGTGGCACAAAATCTTCCTCCTTCCAAGAGCAAGGACATAGAGGAGGAACCTGGTATTTCAATTCTTTTATGTTGACTCAGGAGCTGCTGTTCATTATCCCACACAAAATCAAACTTATCCTATTCTTTATGTGACAGAAGATCAAGTGGGTGGGAGGGAAGCTGATGTTTGTGAAAATGATGAAGATTTTCATATTGATAATGGAAGGTTGCAACCAAAGGTGAATATCTCTACTTTCTTTTAAATGGTATTTGCAGCATTCTTTAATGAACCGTTTCTTGGATTTGCTGGGTTTGACCCTTGGTTCCTTTTAGGCAGTAGAGTCCTTTTCTGCCTTGGAAGCTCTTAGATACTCACAAAGGCCACCCTTGCATCTGGTATGTTTTAGCTGCCTGCGTTGTATTTTCTGGTTTTTGTTTTTGTTTTGAATTGATTCCATGTTAGTTTCAGGGCAACATACAGCAGACAAGCTATCCCAGTCCAAGCTACATACTGACAAAGATAAACCTAGCTTTGACGTGCCCCACCTAGACACGGTTGAGTCTGTTTCATGTTTACAGGATTCTTATTTGTTTCCATCGGAAACTGAAAACATGGATGAGGACTCAATTCCTGCCATCCCAGCTGGTGGAGTTCTTGATTTCTCATCTGTGAGGTTCAGTGACTCTGCTTCTACAGATCCTACCTATGAATTTCCAGTGAACAATGATGATCTTGCAGAGAAAGCCAACTTAGATGCTGCTGCTTCTGGAGATGTGCATTCAGCAGGGTCTGGTCCTAAAATTCCTGGAAGTGAGGTAACACTAGAGACATTTATAGTTTGTTTGGTTCTTTCAAAGTAAATAATAAAAAATAATAATAATAAAACATGATGCTCAATCTTGTTAATCTCGTCCTACCTTTTTTGTGTTGTTTTATTGGGATTTCAGAGTTCAAGAAGCAAAAAGAAACACTTTCCCTGTAAGGTCCAAAACTCTTCAACAGGTGTTGATGAGACTGAAACTGGGAAATCATCAAGGCGGCTGAGAAAACGAAAAAGTTACACATGAGCTTGTTGATGAGTTTGAGGATGAGGCTTAGGATAATGGGAGCCAGCCTCAGTTGAACCTCCTATTAATTCTGTTGCTGATGAGGATAGAAATAGTGATGATGAGAATAAGGTGGAAAATTCATCCCGAAAGAAAAGAGCTCCAAGAAAGTCTAAGAAATCTGTTACTGAAAATGAAAAGCCAGTTCGGAAGTGTAAGAATGCAAGTGAAACAGGGGAAAAGTCAGCCAAAGAGCCTCCCAAGAAGTTTTCACATTCCACCAGGAGGAAAAGAAGATGTGGTAAATTTGATTGCTTGTTTTCCTAGTTTTCTATGACATGATTATTTTGCATCCATGTATTAACAATGGATTTCCTCAGTGGACAAGACTTTGCTTGAAACACCGGAGGATGAAATTGACCCCAAAAAGTTGCCCCTTAGGGATCTAATTGTTCTGGCAGAGATGAGAGAGCGGATGGTATGTTTTCCTTTTTGTTTTAGAAGTAAAACAATCATGCTGACATCTTTCACTGGTTATAGCTTGAGTAGCAAAATTTAGTTAGGTTCACTATTCAGGAATATCTGATGTCACTTCTATGCCCTTACCTGTATTTTTATGCAGAATAAAGAGGTCTCATCATCAAATGCACCATTGGCCAACCAAAGGTATTGGAATAATTTAAATTTGGAACTATATATGAATAAAATTCTCTCTCCAGACTTTGGGGCTTGGCCCTGTTTTGTTAATATACTGTTCAGCTTACTTACAAAAAAAAAACAAAAAAACAAAAAAATCTCTCTCCAAATGTTCTTTTATTTTATGCTATTGAGGTCTTCAGAATTGCAAAACTTTTGCATATATTCTGGTTGTGAATTGTCTATGTGCAGCTCCATGTCAAAAACTTCTTGTAGTTTTTCTGGTTTTGTGTGTGTGTGAACCTAATCCTCATGAGGAAACTAAAGGAAAAGACCACACTTGGTAAATATGCAGTAAGTATGCTGTGATTTGCAATTGGTGGCACTAGGCATCACTCTGGAATGACCCTATTGTGCTTCCTTCAAAGTGAGGATAATACCATTCAGCGCACTACACTAAGTGTCCCTTTCATAGAATAAAAAGAGATCAACCATGACATTCACTTATCTGCACCTTCCTTGCTTTTAACTTTTTGTCCTTAAATTTGCCTTCTAATCCAACACAATGACTCAAATCAGCTGCTGAGGTATAGCTTCTTTTTCAGCTATTGATAATCATGGTGGTGTACAATCTCAAGTCTACTATAAGATATTTATAGAAAAGACACGGGGGAAAAGAATGAGGATGAGTGTGTGTGTGTGTGTGAGAGAGAGAGAGAATCTCAGTATACTATGATATATTGTGTTATTATCCATGGTTGTGAAAATAACCATTTTCGCAATGCCTCTCAAGTCTCCTTATGATATATTTACAAAAAAATACAGCAGAAGAGTGGTAGGTGTGTGTGTGTGTGAGAGAGAGATAGATATTCACTATGATATATTAAGAATTTTGTTGTTGTGAACGAACTAATTTTACTAGGCTGCTCAAGTCTGCTTATGATATATTTATATTATATATAAAAACATATATGGAAAAGAGTGGGCAGGATCTTTGCTGTTATTATTGAGTTAAGAACGTGAGAATAAATCTGGATGTTTGTTTGCAGTAGTGTTTCAAACTCTCCTGAATAAAATACATGTGGAAGCTGGCTAGGTAATTTATGGAGAATGTCTTAACTCCTAAAGATTTAACATAAAACATTTGGTGCTTGGAGAGGGTTGCATGGTTGCATGATTATACTTTTAGCTCAATTTCTAGACTGAGTGTGCTGGGAAAAGAATATCTATCTGCTCCAAGGATAGCCACTATTTGGTTTACCGCTACTTTTCTCACTAAATTGTATGTTTTTCATCACAATTTTGCTGGGTTTTCACTTTAGAATTGCTTTGGATGAACCTAATGAGAAGTTTCTTTGTTTGTCTAAGGCCTTGAGGTTAGCCTAATGATCAACGTCTGAAGTCTCCCAGTATTACTGTGTTTACTCGGTCGTTAACTCGTGGCCTGTATTAGTCGGGGTTACGCATAAACCGATCTTAACATCCACGATTATCAAACAAAGAATTGCTTGCAGATAGAAGTGCAGAAATTGTTGTCACTAAAGTGATAGAATATGGACATTTTTACTATGAAATCTCATGACTAAATTAAAAGATAGTAGTCTTTACATCTAGGATATAGGATATCTAAGTATTTATGAACAGTCGCTCTTCTGCTGATCTTATGAGACTCAATAAAATAATAATAATAAGGTTAAGGTTCTCTTTGTTTGTGGAGTGCTAGTTATTAATATTGTTCCTAGACAGATTCAGTCACTGATTGATGTCTGTGAATCACTATTTCTGCAGTGCTGATGATCTTTATTCGCCAATGCTTCTCTGGAGCAATGAATGGGAACCTGGTCTACAGAACAGGCAGGAAATCAAATGGATGAAGAAGAAAATATTAGGATTCAATCATAATCATTAATTTTAATTACCAGTCTTACATGGACAAAACACCCACTTCAAGATGGTCGAAAGGTGAAACAGAGTTGTTCTATGAGGTATTTTTGGCTGTACTTTGTATGGATTTAATTATTTTAACTTTGACCCATTATTATACCCAATATTGATAACTGATGGAGAAGGTGGATAAATTCCACTTCATTGTAGTTAGAACACTGGAATTAATTTCATTTAGGACCTTAGTTTAGAAGTTGTTATTATGAGACATTTGTTCAAATTGTCCATATAGCTCCAATTAAATGAAGTTGCGAAAATTCTAACCAAAATTTTAAGAGACACTGTTCCACGACTAAACTGATTAATAGTGCACCCAAAAATAGAGGGTAAGAGGATATGTTGGATATTGCTGAAGATTGCTTGTGGATTAGATGGGTTGTACAATTTAGTTGTATCCATCATGTCATGGGGATATTATTAGTGCGGGTTTATCCCCCAAATCATTGATAGCATTTGAAATTTGATTGCATGATGCATTAGCAGCACTTTATGTCTTGGTAAGATATTACCAAAATCATCTTTCAGTAGGAGAATCTAGCCATTGATAAAGTCGCTACTTTTCTGCTTCATTTGCACAAGTAGTATTCCACATGTTACAAGATGTTTCAAATAATAGTGTCCTAATCTATTTTAGGCTGTTCAGCAGTTTGGGTCAGATTTTTCCATGATAATGCAACTTTTCCCTGGTCGAACACGTCATCAAGTCAAGTTGAAATATAAGATGGAAGAGCGTAAACATCCATTAAGGCTTTAGCTTCAACAAATCGTGCCAAAAGGTGAAGTCCTTGCTGATCATCCCCTTTTCTTAACTTTATATTTGATTAATTTTGTTTGGAACATTAACATTCCTTTAATGTGCCAGTAACATTAGTTTTCTGCTTGAAACCATGCATTTGCCTTCTTATGGTAGGTTACCAAGATTTAGATTTTATATAAATCCACCTAAGCAACTTCTTTACCTTCTTTTTTGACCTAAAATGCAATTGCTCTTTTTATTTTAGCTGAACTAGAAATTTATTATTTTCATCTTTTGCAAAAGGCTGCTCACATCTTGCCATATATCAAGCAAATAGAGCTAGATGACTCTGTATGAATATGTACAGTTCTGCTGCATTCCACTTTGCTCTCTCTTTCTAATTTTTTGGTCCTTGTCCTACTCTTTATTTTCTTGCAACTCTTACAAATCTTATCTCTTGGAAAGGGTTTTTTTGTTGATAGGCAACACTTGGAAAGTTGGAGTCAGTTTCTTGTTCCTACAATGAACACTATGCCTAGGCTCAGAGGGGCATGTGCCTGCACACCCCAAAACTGTGGCAAAAATAATATCAGAGGATGATTCCACTCTTGATCTCGCGGCACTTGAAAATATAAGCCGCATTAGCATAAACACCACAATTTTTCCATTTGTTGGAACCACACAAACACACCCACACCAACCAATTTCTATAACTCTATTATCTTTCCCTAGACTGTATTCCTGACATCACCACTGCCTAGGCTGGCCATAGGCTTTGATTTCAATGACATTCTGATCAGGCTTAATCATGGCCATTCAAATTTTAACAAATCAGAAAACCTAGCCCCAACTGTTGTCACCTGTGTTATAATTTCTGTGCACTTTTATTTGCCTAAACCCCTATTTTTGGTGTGTATAATTAAGGACTGAAGAATTTTCTTTGATCATTAATATCTCGCCCCATAAAATGCTCTGTTCCTTTCGTGAAATTTAGTAGATCCAGTTATATATAGTTGAGGATATCCATCTAACGATTGTTCTATTGTAACCACCATGCATGGAAAAAGTTGCAACAATAAGCAGCATTTGGGCTTGTGCTGACTTGAACTAGGCACAAGTCAGAAAATATAGCTATAATGTTCCAGTTGGATGCTTCAGTATGCTCTTTACTGTGTCCAGTGAAAATCATTGTATGTGGATTTCATTTCTTTTGCAGATCATTCCCATTTTGAACTTTTAATTGAGCAGCTGAAACAAGTTGCTCAGGAAGAACAGAATTCAAAGAGGGAGAGAGTAACCCAATTGGACTCGACAGGTGTGGAGAGGAGGTGCGGTGGAAGAGGTGACTCTGAAACTAATGTATGCTTCTTAAGCTTTATTTTCCGCCGCAATGCACTACAAAACTTTTGAGGATATAGTCATGTCCCTGTGCATCTAGGTGTTCACTCTAGAAACACTATGGTTTCTTATTGTTATAGCATATATCTACTTTACATATAGAGTTGTAATCTATTAAGTAGGTTAGATTGGCGTTTGTATATATATATTCACAATGGATCAACTCCAATTATTTTGTCTTGCCTTTTACATGGTATTAGAGCCTATGTTCATATTTGAGCCAAAAGAAAAAATAAATAAAAAATTCTAGGCATCTCGTATCACAAACAGCCGCTGAGGTCGGGTAGTTTTGAAACACGCACTTCAAGGGAGTGTGGGGTGACACCGCCTAGACAAGAAGGTGTGCTGGCCGTCGGCGAGTTAGACCACCAAGTCCGTTGGCTGGAAGGTGCGTGTGTGAGCCACACGAGCCACCACAAGAATCGCCTGCTCCTATATACGTGTGAGGCACCTCCCGCGACATGCCTCTCTCCTAGCATCATTGCCTCCGATTCCGGCCTTCCTCCTGGCCACCCTACCTTCATTGCCCGATGCATGCAATCATGATTTTCAAAGTATTTTGTGTGCGACAACCCTGTTTTCCTAGGGTTTCTTGCCTTTCTCCTTGATTTCTTCGAGATTCAAAGGTGTTTTATGGATTGTAGGATCAACTATTCCAGTGTAGTGTTTTCATGGGAAGGTAGTTCTTTTCATTGCAAGATCCTGTTTTTCTGGTATTTTTCGGATTTTTAGAGGCTTGTTTGAGTTATATATGCTTTTATGACAAACACAAAACCCTCAGAAAGAGTTGTGTGTCATTATTGTCATAATCCGAGATATGTACGCTCATAATCAGAGGAAGTCAGCAAAATAAAAAATCAAGATTTCAACCATGATCATCGTAAATCACTTCAACAGATCTACTTATTAGTACACTTGTCGAAGTCGCAAGTTCAACACATGTTTTATTTCCTTCTTCCTCCACACGTGGGTCATTAACTCGGGAGCCATCACCACATGACAGTAATTCCGCCATTTTACTACGCTTTCGCTACACTCCATCCACCTCACTGCTATCCTTATGATTTGCCAACATATTGTGTCCTAGGTCACACGCTTCATCCAACTCTACTCACTTTAACCTCTTGTTTTTGAGTTTACCCTGATTCTCTTTTAATTTAATTTTTGTGAAGTAAACTCACTCATACTATAGTACGTGCTCCCTCATTCTTTCTTGATGCATTGTGATTAAGAGGATCTTTGATCATGAGATTATTGAATGGGGATGTGAGTGCAGGGTCTCTACATTATTGAAGCAGGGTGTCAAGAGTCACATTCTTGTTACAGGGTTATTATCTACAAATTCGAATTACATTGTCGCTTAGAGTCATCCTTATCTCCCTTTCTTTGAATAAGCTATATCCTCCCGATTTTCTAACTATGTCACTCGTTAGGCGTGAGTTGTGTCAATATCTTTAAGGCCGTAAGTGCGTTTGAATCATAGTCAATAAACGAGCTTAGTTCCTTACAGTTAGTTCATTCCATGGTCTTAGGTCTGCATCCGGTTTGTCTACGTTGGGTTTAAATATTTCATTACCTTTGTGGATGATTTCCCTCGTGTCACTTGGCTTTATCTAATGCAAAGCTATTCTGAGCTTTTTTCTCATTTTAGTGCCTTTTGTGCTGAAATTCAAACACAATTTCATGTTTTTGTGCAAACATTGAGAAGTGATAATGTCAAAGAATATTTGTCGGAACCTTTTCTGTCTTTTATGTTACAACATGGGATTCTCTATTAGACTTTGTGTGTTAATGCACCCTCTCAGAATGTGGTAGTTGAGAGAAAGAATAGACATTTTCTTGAGACTGCTTGAGACCTTTTGTTCCAAATGAATGTCCCTAAACATTTTTGAGCCGTATGATCTCCTGCTGTTTTTTGATTAACAAGATGACCTCATCAATTCTTAATTGAAGATTCACTCATACCACTTAGATGTTTTCAAATAATCACATTTGTTCTCTATTGATCTGAGGAATTTATTGACATGTACGCCATATATATATATATTTTTTTTTTTGATAAGTAGTTGAGATATATATTGACAAAAAGAGACCAAACCACAAAGTATACGAGAGTATACAAAAGAAATGAAAACAAAAGAGGAAAAGTGGAGGGACAAAAACTAACCACCCCAAGCAACGGCTGAAGAATAGAAGAATACACATAAACAAGCTAACAAAGAACTCCCTTAAAATATAACTCCTCGAGAAAGAGGCAAACCCTCTAGGAAGCCTAAAAGAAGTATTCACTTCGCCTAGAGTACAAACTATTCAGGGACCACAAATTGGATACAAGAATGTTTTAGCCTACATTACAGTAGCTAGCGACCCATTCTAAAGGCTATCTTGAGTTTCTTTCTTTCAAGCAGTCCGAGAAGATGTAGTGAGGAACAAATTCAGTCATCTCCTTTTTTCCCCCTGAAAAGACCACTTTTCAACTAAGCGACGCTGTCCTTGACATCCAGCAGGAAAAGCCTGAAACACGACAAGGGAGAGGATAATCTCCCACGGAGGATGTACAGTAAGCAATGGGCAAGATGCTTGATGAATTCTTTCCCTCTGCGCCAACCACCGCAAGAGAAGCATCTATTGGGAGATACCGGCCTCTTCTTTAGGGCTTGTCCGGGGTTAGGACCTTACCTAGTAAGCTTCTCCTGCATGAAAAGAGAGAAACTTAGTAGGGACAAAGGCCATCCGAAATATTCTGCTTGAGGAACCTTGAGATAGATCTCAAAGCAATAATTACTAGGCATTGCACTGCTTAGGAAGGTTATCCATTTGCCCATTTCGGATAACTCTATCCGGCTCGATTGGAAACCCTTTCCTTTTGAAGGACATGAAGATTAGCCACCAAATCCTATCTCCCGATCATTAAAGTCCGCGACACGATTAAGATTCCAATACGCCTCTGCCATCCAGTGATTCGAGCCTCGACCACGGTGATGATTATTGGTAGCTACCTCGAGAGGGGAAGGAATAGCGAGGGTTGAAGGCCCACGCAAAAATACGTCCAAAAGAACCCTTATTACCATTTCAACCACAATTTCAGGTTATGTTTCTGAGGCTTTATAGGATTTCAACTACAAACCCACACCAAAGAGTCCACCAGAATCATTGGCTCACTAACTAAGATTGTCTTTGCAAATTTAGAACAAATAAAGTTTTCCAGTGCGGAGTCCTCTTTAGAGGCAAATCTCCAAATCCATTTGCCTAACAAAACTTTGTTCAAAAGCAATAAAGATCTTAAGCCAAGACCTCCTTGGCCTTTTTTAGAATAGATCGCATCCCAATTGACTAGGTGGGGTTTCTTCCCAAGAACACCACCTCCCAGTTCTATACGCAGTTTTTTCCGACCGGCTTTGCCTTACAGAGTTTAAAGTTCTAACCAAGGATAACTAGTAGATAGGGAGCCTGGCAAAGTCTTGTTGTGATCGTGTTAGTCTTGCCTTTGGAGATGTAATTTCTTTTCCAATGGGCGAGCTTTTTCTTCGTTCTTTCCTCTATAACATACCAAGCGTACAGTTTGTGGGGCCCTTAAAAGAGTAAGCCCTAGATATAGGGAAGAGTACCTTGTCTGACTTGACTAAGCCGTGGCCGGGGAATCCAAATTATCCACATCTGACCTTGTAAATCTCACTTTAACCAAATTAATTTTCAGACTAGAAGAGGCTTCAAACCAAAACAACACCCATCTAATATAAATAAGTTGATCTTTTGAAGCTTTGCAAAAAACTAACGTGTCATATGCGAATAGGAGATGAGGGATGCTACAAACAGTCCCCTCTCTACCTATAAGGGTGCAACCATAAATGAACCCACTCGCCACAACCCTCCTTAAAAGAGCACTCAAAACCTCCATACCTAAAATGAAGAGATAAGGGGAGAGGGGATCCCCCTATCTTAGACCTCTAGAACTTGAGAAGAACCCAGCAGGCACCCCCAGGCGAAAATTTTTGCATTAGAGATACACCACCAAATCCACCTCCTCCATTTTGGAGTCGACCCATGCCTTGCATGACCTTCATAAAGAAGGCTATCCAATTTATGCTATCAAAGCTTTTCGATGTCTAACCTGAGCCACACCTGCTCCTTTCTTTTCTGCCAAAAATCAATGATCTCGTTCGCTATTAGAGAAGCATTTAAAATTTGTCGACCCTTCACAAAGGCATTTTGGGCATCAGAGACAACTGTGCCTACAACCCTTTTTAAGCGATTGGCCAACACCTTAGCAAGAAGCTTATATAGGCTACCTAGCAAGCTTATAGGCACGAAATCCGCAGCCGATCTCCAGCTTCTCGCGTGAGAATCGAGACCCGAAAGTGGTGTTAAGACTCTAGTGAAAGTCTCTCTAGGACTCAAGAAATCGTAGAAAAGCTCCATAATACGTGGCAGACAAGCGCCGAGTCTTTTACGCCGAGCGAGTAAAGCCGTCAGGCCTCGGGGCCTTGTCTCCATCTCATTCAGTGCAATAAAAACTTCTTCCTCCCTAAAGGGGTAGTTCAAGGTTTCTAGCATCATTCGGGTTCGAGTTGGAAAGAACTGACCCCATCTATCTCGGCCCTCCCGACTCAAATTGTCGGTCGGCGAGTCTTGGCGGTTGGAATTCCTCTCGATTCACTCTCCTCGAAAACTACACTCTATTAATTTTGATTCTTGCGGCGTATTTTTCTGAAGTAGGCATTGTCTCAGATGGAAAAAAGATGTATTTCTTTTTGTCTCCCTCCTAAAGCACATTTCACAGTTTTTGTCTCCAATGATTTCTTCCAAAGTGATCCAATTCTTAAAAGCGTCCTTTGCCCCATTCTTAGCCTCAATTTCCTCCATAGACAAATCCTTGACTTCTTCCAAATGATCCCAAGCCCCAACTTGCGAGAGTGCCAGTTTCTTGTTAGCCTCTAGCCTCCCAAAATAGTCCTTGTTCCAAGATTTGAGCAAAAGTTTAACCTCTTTCATTTTTTTTTAAAGGATGCAGCTCACAGACCCTCGTGTGGACACCCCCTGCCACCAACCTTTCATCAAGTTCCGTAAGCCTTTCACTTTCGGCCACATATTCTGGAAGCGAGAAGAGGGATGGGGCCCTCTTCTCACCCCTGCGCCCTCTGAAGGATGGGGCATGGTGAAGTGGGGTGGGCTTAGGAGTTTCAATTACTCCGCTGCTTGAGCATGATCCTAGCACATCTTAGGAAACCAAGAATTTGTCCAGGCAGGCACGGTAATGGTTCTATGAGCCTCGGTGTGAAATTACCGCCAGCAAGGAAAATCAACCAGCCCCTTATCATCAATCACCTCACGAAAACCTTCTCTTGGGCCAGGTGATGCATGATGTACGTTTAAAGGGAAAACGGATGATATTAAAATCTCCCCCGACGCACCAAGGGTCCTCCCATAAACCTCTTATTGCTCTAATTCATCCCAGAAGGTTCCTCTAAAACCTTGGAAGAGGACCATACTTGCTAGTGAAAACCGAGATAAAACCATCATTTGTGTTTTGAATCGACACGAAGTTGAGTGAGGGTCCACTTCCTTATCAATGAGCTAAACTTCTTTTATCCCCGAGCTTGAGCTAAGCGATTCCCCACCCAATGAGAACTCATGGGCGTTTTAGAGCCACTCCCGATCAAGAAGATGCAAAGCCCCGGGGACTCTAACAATGCGGAAGACATAGACTCATCTTGGTCTCCTGCCAGAGCAAAAAATGTCAACCTCATCTTCTCAAAAGGGCCTTGATAATCTTTCTCTTGGATCTATCATTGGCACCCCAGACATTCCAACCGACAACTTTCAAAGTCATTAATAAACCTCTCTTTTCCTCCCTACACAAAGTGCTCACACTCAGTGATACACTGTAGTGATAGAGAATGATCGTTTATTCACGTAGGCGATTGAGCGATTTGTCAACAACCTCCACTCTGATTTGTGATACATGCCTTTAACACTAGTATTAATAGAAATCAAGTGGGTTCTCTATGTTGTACTCGTTCTCTTTATTTTTCATTAAAAAAAAAAGCAATTTTCAAGATTCTGCTTACAAAATTTGATATATTTTTGGCATGTGATGATTTGGCCTCTTATCTTACCTCCATTCGTAGAAAAGCCCAAGAACCTACTGAACTCTTCAAACTTGTTTTTGTCGATAATATGGATTCATTTGTTACGTTTGGGGGACCATCTCTAGTAGTTTCTTTGGGTCCCTGCGAAGAAGGCCCCACGAGTTCCTCAAGACTCTTGCTCGAGTATCTAATCAAAGAAGAATTCTCCATAGCTTCGAATGCTGGCAAAAGCCGATTTCCCTCAGCTTTATCTATTAGATGAGCACCACAATGTTCGGATGATTGATCTGCTGGAAATAGGGCCAGAGGTTGCGGGAAATCTAGCGTAACATTCCCCCTCGGGCTGGGTTCCTCACAGCGGAAGAGACAGCCCCAAAACGAGAAGGAAAAGAAAAGGGAGTATAGGGGCCTCATGCACAGCCCGAGATCTAGATCGGAGAAGACTTCTCGAGAAAATTTGAGGCTAAAGCTTCTTGGGCCCAGCTGAGGTTTGTCTTTGCTCGCATAATGGGTGGGGCCCCTGGCATTTCTACGTCATTATCTTGAAGGTTATCTCACAAGGGGTTGAGTTTGTCATGAGAGGAGCATGGAGCAGGTGAAAGCCCTTACCAACTTTAAGGCCAATGTTCCTAGTTGAACGAGACTCGAAAGCAAAATGGACTCACTTATAGGATTACGCCATACCCGGGCTCGAGATCGCCAGCCTAATAATCGACTTGAAGCAAAAGTAGTCGGCCTTGACTCGATCTCCGGCAGTGCGCGTGCTCCTCGTCAGCGAGCCTCAACTGCCCTCGCCTCAGAATTTTTGGTAGCATAAAGATCCACACTCCATGCTCCTCCTTGCAGGCTTGAATCTCGTGCCAGTCCTCTACGAGCGCAGCGCTACACCTCCATCTCGACCAGGTTTCGACTGGAGAACTTCCACTGGCATTGAATTTCTACCCTCTTTCTTCCCATATTTATCTCCAGCACCCTTGGTAATCTTCCTCCTTCCACTCGAACAAGAATACGAGCCCATTTAAGCAGAGAAAACCTTAATTGCTCTGTCGGTGCAAAGCCCTTATAGGCGTCATGATTGTGGGGATTTTAGGCTCCAGCGGATGAATTGAGACCCACGAGGCCTTACCCACAAGTCCTTGACTCTTGTGGTTGTATCAGGCACCCATTGTTAGGTTCAACGACAAAGCTCGATCTCAAAGCTTTTGAAAGCTCATGAACCTTTTGAAGGACGCGGCTCTTCTCCCTTGGCAGCCAGCCTGGCAGGGCCTTCCCATCACCCAGATTACCTTAGCAAA
Source organism: Tetrastigma voinierianum (assembly GCA_016808115.1). NCBI lineage: Eukaryota > Viridiplantae > Streptophyta > Magnoliopsida > Vitales > Vitaceae > Tetrastigma > Tetrastigma voinierianum. The sequence goes on along the minus strand of JAEQBH010006368.1, from coordinate 44,948 downwards.
CGATCGACCCTTCTCTGTAGCTTTTAGCATTTGCGCACCCACCTTCCATGGCTTCCTCTCCTCTTCCCATATTTCGATCCTTTACCCTTTTAGGTCGAGCCTCGTTCTTACCCCTATCTCCCTTAATATTTCAATAATTTCTCACCACCCTTCTTTTTGCCTCCCTCTCTAAACGAAAAGAGAGGACTTTTTCTCTCTGGGATCAAAAGCTTTCGGGAGATGAGGACTTCCACTTAGTTCATTTTTGCCATCTTGTACCTTCTACCTTTATAGTACCCTGAATTACAAAGCCTTGTTCTTCCCTCAGTTCTCGGAAGCTTCTTTCAAGTCTTCAAGAAGAAGCGAAAAACTGGAAGCTGGTAGGGCCAGAGGCCATACCTAGAGAGATAGGTTTCGTGCGCTCTCTCGTGGCCTGCAGAGTGGACCTTTACGCCTCCCTAGGTCGAGTGAAAGTTTTTTGTTCCCTTGAAAAGCTTTCAAACCATCCACCCCTCGTCAAATCAGCCTTGATGTCTTCTCCCTTTTTACGATGACTTTGCCACTCTTTCCCTCTAGGGTTTTCTCCCTAAGGATTTTAAATAAGTGTGCAATCATCCCAAAAGCATCCCAAGGTATTTGGATGCACATGGCACCTGTTCGGGATGTCCGTCCTCATGTCTCTAAACTTGATTCGGAGTCCTTAAAGTGTATCTTTGTGGGATATTCTCGTGTTCAAAAAGGGTATAGGTGTTATTGTCCTACCCTTCAATGTTACTTTGTGTCTACTGATGTTGCATTCTTTGAGACTACCCCATTTTCCTTTACGTCTACTATTATGAGTCAAGGGGAGAAGAAGACTTGCTTGTTTATACTCTTGCCTCACCCATTGTCTCTCTCGAACTTGCTTATGTCCCTGCTCAGGTAAAACCTCCTATCCTCGAGCTCCTACACTTGGTACCAACACCAGATTATCTCGAGCCCTCCACCGAAGCTACTTAGTCATCGAGATCCGGTTCTTAGTAATGATCTTTCCGTTGCTCTCCGTAAAGGTAAATGTCAGTGTACTCATCCAATTTCCTTCTTACATATTGCAATGGCATGTCTTGCATTCTTTGTTCTTTTATTACATCTTTGGACTCTATTTCGTTGCCTAACAAGGTTTCTGAAGCCCTCGCTCACCCTAATTGACTAGTGCTATGATAGAGGAGATGGATGCCTTGACTGACATTGGTACTTGGGACTTGGTTCGTTTACCTGTTGGGAAGAAAGTCATTGGTTGTTGTTGGGTGTTCACAGTGAAGGTTAATCCCGATGGATTCATTGCTCGGTTGAAAGCCCGCCTTGTTGCTAAAGGGTATGCCTAGACCTATGATGTGGACTATTAAAGACACTTTTTCCCTTGTTGCTAAGATGACATTTGTTTGACTTTTTATTTCCCTTGCTGCCACTTATAATTGGATTTCATTGAGCATATTAGAGATATGCTCTTTATGGCTGACATGGGAGGAGGTGTATAATAGACAACCTCTAGGGTTTGTTTGTTTTTTAGGGGAGAAAGGGAGGTTTATTAGTTTCGAGAAAGTCTTTATATGGTGTGAAAGCAGAGTCCACGTCTTGGTTTGAAATGCGATTAACCAAGCAGTTTGAAGAATTTGGTATCTTGAAATCATCAGCGTTCAAAGTCTTATAGGAACTCAGTTCATATATCGATACATTGATAGTGTATGTGGATGATATTGTTATACATTTAGGTATTTCTAACGTATTCATCTCATAGTCCTTTTCTTCATAATCAATTCCATACAAAGGACTTAGGGATGCTAAGATACTTCTTGAGCATTGAAGTTATGCGAAACAAACATGGAATCTTCTTATTTCAAAGGAAATATGTGTTTGATCTATTGTCTGAGACTGAAAAGTTGGGGGCAAAACCATGCAGTTCTCCTATGGTTCCAGGCGTACACTTTATTAGAGAAGGCGAAACATTTGAGGATCCTGAGAGATATAGAAGACTAGTTGGGAAGCTGAATTACCTTACAATCACTCGTCCTGATATTGCCTACCCAATCAGTATTGTAAGCTAGTACATGTTTCCTCCCCAACAGGTTGATCGTTGGGTAGGCGTGGAAACCGATTCTATGTGCGAAAGGAGCCACGGGGACGTGGTATTTTTATCACAGGTAATCATGGGCATATGGCAGTGTTTCATGGATCTTTGATTGAGTAGGATCAGGAGGACGGGAGGTCCCACTCTGATTCTGTGTCTTTGTTGGAGGAATCTAGTCTCATAGAAGAGTAAGAAATAAGTGTTGTCTGCCGTCTAGTCTGAAAGTGAGATATAGAGGGATGACATAGTCCGTATGTGAGATTATGTGGCTTCACCAACTCTAGATGGAAGTCGACATTAAGACACCTATCGACAAACTCTGGTGCTGTTCAACTTGAGGGTTGCCCTTAAATGTGTTTAATCTACGGTATCCCGTAGTGAACGAACTAGGCGTATTGGAATGGTTTGTCATTTTGTTTGTGAAAAGGAAGAAATACAACTTCGGCAGTTTCTCACAGGATATTGAAGGCTGAAAGCAATTGGGTGATATCTTCACAAAGGCTTTAAATGGGGATTGAGTTACCAGTTACATGTATAGTTGGACATGATTAATATCATCTTTCAACTTGAGGAGAGTGTTATAGCATATATCTACTTTACATATAGAGTTGTAATCTATTAGGAAGGTAAGATTGGCGTTTGTATATATAAATTCACAATGGATCAATGAAAAACACGAGGAATTCATTCCTCCAATTCTTTTGTCTTGCTTTCTACACTTATCAAGCTGTGTATGCAGATTTTTGGGCAGAGGCTTATGTGTTCCACCCATTAAAAAAAAAAGAAAAAAAACTCAAATAGTATATATTCTAGATTAGTCAAATAGTTTTGGACTATTTAATTTGTTCCTGGTTCTATTTGTTGGATGATGAATAAGATAAGGCACCACATATAGAAACTGGAATTAAAGAAAAAAGAGACAGACAGCGGGGGCTGATGACAATTTTTAACAAGTTGATTTTAAGCTGAGAATCCACTGTTTAGGGGTTTGCATCAGGTATCACTGTAAAGCAAATATCAATTCTTGGGCCTAGTATGAGGTGGCTCTTGAGAAGCCAAAATATCCTCTCTTTTTAGCTTTGTGAGCTGTTGGACATTTGACTAATTTTTATAGAGATTATGCACATTTAAAATAGCTTAGAATGGTGCTGCTTCTTGTAGAACTGCAGTGGGTGGTAGAATTTAGTTCTGGGGCATACATTGACAAACTTGAAACTTACAGATTCGAGGGGGCGTAAATAATTAAGGGTGAGGGTTCAAGTCCACCTGGCTACAAAATTTTGCAAAAAAAAATTCAGTGGGGGCATATGCCTCCCTTGGGCATTAGCTATCCACCAGTAGAAGCCTATTTTTAACTTATATGGGTAGCTATTTTTTGTTTGATTAAGTTTTCATTGTACCAAGGTTGCTCCTTGGAAATTAGGATTTTCACTTCAGTTTCTAGTAGGGCTAAAAACAAAAGGCTGTCTCTAGTTGGGTATCAAAACAAAAAAAAAGGCTGTCTCTAGTGAAACTTAAGTATAGGTTCAGGGTTTTAGGGGATTAGAATATTTAAAGCATAATTATAATAGCTTGTCTCATGGAAGTAACACATTTGGTAATAGAACCAGTTTTAATTAATCACTTGGCCTGTCTTCATGTTTGTGATCTCCTGCTCTGATGGAAGGAGCAGCAAGTCTGACCAAAATGAAGACGGTGCAGTTGAAGAAGCTGCTAGCTGAAGACAAGAGACAGTTGGTGTTGATGAGTCTGATGAAAGTGATAGTAGCCTGTATAGATGGAGTCAATATACAAGTGAATTATAAAATTTCAATCACTCCCGAGTTCAAGATGCAGATGCTCACTTTTGTTTCTATTGCTTGAATTCTATGAGATGGTTATCTTAGCCATTTATCTGTATTGGTTCTTTGTAAATGCCCAGCATATTAGATTATGTAAAATTTGCTCGAAATTTTTGTCTCCCAAGAGTTTCATTCCGGAGTTCTTTTGCTCATTGATGTATTTACGCCCTTTCGGAACTGTGGCACAATGCCTCATGTAAGTTAAGGGTTTCTATTTATCAATGTATCCTAAATTTTTTGATGTTTCAGGGCCTTGTTATCTATTTGACATGTTCCCACATCACATGATGATGCCATATCAAATCTTCATACGATATATCCTTGAGTATCCAAGGTTCACCTCTTTCCATATCTACTAGATTTTTTAACATCTAATTGGCATATTCTTTCACCTGGGATGATGCCATCTAACTCTCCCTTCTACTTTTGATTGGGAATATTTGCAGCTATAGGAATTGAGCTCTTCTGCTCTTTACCTTCACCTTGCTACAATCTCTGGTTACTTACCAGCTGGTTCTGGGCACCAACCTTGCTCTTTAAACCATAGTCAAATTTTCTGCTAGAACTCTACATGCTTATGCGTGTTTACATTAAATGGCCCCTTGGGGAGTGGTTCTTAATGGACAAGAAACGCTTGCTTTCTAATCCTTAACAGGCAGTTTCTTAGGGAGGACATAGGGTTCATGTTAGTAGGAGTAGTGTCTGGTATTTTGACATTGAAGGTATCAATGATTTAACCACCTTTATTGAAAGTAATAAGAATGTTGGAGTTGCTTTTAAAATAAAAATTTTAGGGCCAATGGTTTCTTAAGCATGTTGGGATAGCTGTGGAGAAGTAAGAATAGTCACCCATTTATCATGTTGTGGGCCTTGTGGCCTCCATTTTTTTTGTACTGACCTTTTAGAAACAAAAAATCCTCCCATTTCACGCTTGGCAGAACTTTTCCTTAGTATAATCCCCACTTCAGAGAAACTGGATTTAAGTAAATCTATAGACTCTAGATGCTAGGACTTGGAAGAGAGGAGGAACTGAAATTCCAGTATTGGAGAACTTTATTTCAATCAAACCATTATCTCTAGGGGCTCAGGTTTTATGCCTCCACGCTTTTATCTGTAGTGGATACCTATATGCCTTTTAACTCGTGGCATGATTCCTCCTTGGTAGTGGTCTTTGCCAGTGAGGCCGTGATGGTGAAACCAAGAGGTCAGTGGAAAATGATTGAAGGCCCTTTTCTTTTTAAATAGTGAAAGGGTTGAAATTGAATGCACATTTTTTCTTTTCAGTCCTCTCGGGAACTTTTTTTTATAAAAAGTTCTTAGGAGGAGAAGAACAAACAGTTCTTTTGAGATTTATTTTCAAAAAATGTTTTCGAGCATGCCCTTGAGATGGAAGTTGTAGAAATAGAAATCAGAGTGTGGGAAGGAGCTATGTTTCTAAGTTTCGCTTTAGTACTTTTTGACAAGAATTGGCGCCAGGAAGGTGCATTCATATTTGGTAGCCCAGGTTCAGGAACTTGGAAGACTTATTGGTGCTGTGGAAATTAATAGAGATGAGGAACATATGCTTTAAAGTTAGAAAATATCATAAATACAATTTGTTTCTTCATACTTATATCATAAAAAGGAAAAAAGAAAATCCTGGAAATCAGGAATTGAATTCACTATAGATTATTACATCTCTTTTAGAAGATGGCACGCACCACCTGGACTTGATCTGAGATGCTTCTAGCACTGCTTCCTAATTTCAGGGTGTCTATCAATTTCGTCATAGCATCTATTATTGGTGGCTGATGAAATTAATAGAGTGACCTTTGTACCATCCACTTGCAAAGGTATTGAGAATCATCTTCCAACTTACTTCTTGGTTCAACTTACAGTAAAGAATCACCTAATGTCCCTGTTATTGGGAACTAAGTCTTTCTTGGTTCATCTATTATTGGTGCCTGATGAAATTAATAGAGTGACCTTTGTACGATCCCAACAATGAAGAAGTAAGGAAGTGACCATCCACTTGCAAAGGTAGTGACATCATCTTCCCACTCACTTCTTGGTTCAACTTAAAATAAGAATCACCTAATGTCCCTGTTTACTCGTAACACAATTCAGCACAAATGTGAAATGCAGGGCAAAAGAGGGTATAGGACAATGGACTTATCCCCACCTTATGGTGGGCTTAGTATCCATGTCACCAAACATATAGTCTCTCCTACCCTCCTTTTAGATTCATCCCCCAAAAAAGGATAAGAATGGCCAATTTGTGAATCATATTATAGTGCTCTCTCCTGTTCATAAAGTTTCTAATTTGATCATGCAGGTTCTGCTGGCAGCTAATCAAAATCCCTATCTCTTCTGACTTAAGTCAGGTCTTAAGGGCAGTGTACTCTTCTGAGTCTTCTTCTTCTCCTTGATGAGTGTGTTCTATGGGTTTGACTGAATACTATTATACACATAACTAGTTGGACGAGTTCATTATCCACCATTAAATTAACAGTATAAGTAATGAGGCGCAAATTAATATCATAAAACATGTTTCTTAAATTCATGCAAAACAAAAATCTTAGGTGTCTGTCAGATCTCAGACAAATACTCATGCTGCAAAAACACACTCTTTGTCCTGTCCCCTCTTTTTTTCGAAGTTGTACAACATGTCTAACATCACCCTTTTTTTTTATCCCTTTTTCTTTTTGGATCATTCTAAGACGGACAGCTTAGGATTTTCAACCTTTTTATGTCCAAATGATGGCGGGAAGAAAAAAGGAGGGAAGATGCTAACATGCGCGGTCCGGTCTGGTCCGCCATGGCTGACCTCTTTGAATTTTCATTGCCCCCGAAGTTGGAATGAAAAGAGATTCAGGTCAGAGTCCAACAAATCTTTCTCTTTTTGTTCTTAATTATCTTTATGCCAGCAATTGGACGTAACTCACAAAGTTACTTGTTGGCCATTTCTTATGATATTTTTCATACAAGGCAAGGAAAAAAAGATTCTTGGTTACCAAACTGGGCCCCTTTGGTCGATTCCTTGACAGTGGAAGTCCTGACTCAATATGCCTATAGTTTTCTTCGCTTGATTTCTCCCCACCCATAAAAATTAATTTCCTACTTCCATTATAATAAAGCATGTTGGCATGATAGAGATCTTTTTGACAATCGTAAACTAGGGTAACTCAAACGCGGAGTCAAAAAATAAGTTTTCTTTTTTTTATATCAAGGCAAAATATAATTACATAATCTGAGTTTGAATAATGAAGGGAGATCGTTCAAACCTTGAAGCCACTTATGTCTGATAGCATTTAAGCGAGAATATAGGCGGCAAGCGTTGTTTTCTTTTAGTAAGCGCGAAAATAATGTTATACTTGTAAAGGGATAAACAATATTTGATCAAAACACCAAACTCGCTAAAATCAGCAACTCAGATTCTGCAATGCTTGAACTACTTGGGTAGTGCATTTTGAATAGCACTTCGATCAAAACCAGGATCGCGATACAGAGACAATGCTTCCGCAAACCCGAAGTTTTCCAACTCCGCGACTTGAAATAAACCATTCACTACCGAAGGCAACTTCCGCAGAAATATTCCTTATGAATCACGAGGGCCTGTTCCCGACTAAGATTTTTCCTTCCTCGCAGTAGGCCCGCATCAATATCACATTACAAAAACCTATTGAAATTAGATTTGCCAATGTTGCTAGAGCGAGGGGAAAGATATAGCCCGGTATAGTTTAGTGCTCGTGAATAGAGATCAATCAAACAAAAATTCAAGAGCGAAGTAAACCGTTCTCTGTGATTCATGAGAACCGTTCCGGTATCTGGAATTAATGCGTTGGATCCATATGTGAAGAACAACAGCGATTTTTCCTTTCTATAGATGCTCACTTGTCACAGTATTTATCGGTTTAAAGAACCATTCTACAAAGACTTTCAGAGGTGTTAGCCATAGAGTCAATCATATTATGCACATTCAACTTCGACCAACAGGATATAGCAAAAGGGCAAGAAATAAATATATGCCAAGCATTCTCTAGGCCATTCGCACAAAAAAGACAAGAGGCAGATCAACTAAACCTTTTGACTGGATTTGTAGCTTGATATTAGAGTTATGCGTGATGAGAATATTGCGTTGTTGTTACTATTCTCTAAGGAAGAATTTAAGGAGGCTATTATGCAGATGCACTGTGACAAATCGTCGGGGCTGAGCCAGTTCAAATCTGAGTTTTCTGATTTTTGGGATCTTGTAGGTGACAGCGTATGCTCCAGGGATAACTGGAGTGGATAGAATGCTGTGTTTTCCTCATCAGTGAAACAATCTGTTTTATATGTTTTGATTCGAGAAGCATTAGAAGCCAAGAACTATGAAGGATTACAAGCCAATTGCCCTCTGTAATGTGAACTATAAAATCTTGGCCAAGGTTTTGGCAAACCGATTGAAGAAGTTGTTACCTCGGATTATCTCTCATGAGCAATCTGCATTTGTTTCAGGAAGGTCAATCACGGATAACGTATTAGTGGCATTCGAAATCATCCACCACATGAAGAGGAAGAATAAAGGTAAACAGGGGGATGTGGCCTTTAAAATTGACATTAGTAAAGCCTATGACAAAATAGATTGGGGTTTTCTCAAAGGGATTATGTTGAAATTGGGTTTTGATAATAGATGGGTCGATCTCATGATGCTGTGTGTTTCAACAGTGTGATATAATGTACTAGTGAATAGTATGGAGAGTAGGGCCAATTATTCAGAAAGAGAGGATTTGCGACAATTGATCACTTGTCTCCTATCACATTTATCTTATGTGTTGAGGGGTTATCCTCATTGATTAAAGTGAGGGTGAGAACACCATAAGGTGTGGTCGATGGGCGGATTGGCCCCATTTCTCACTTCTTCTTTTTGCAGACGATAGTTTGTTTTTCTTCTGAGATTTTCAAAGTGAATGTAATGTGATGAAGAAACTTCTCATCCAATACAAGGAAGCTAGTGGGCAAGGGGTAAATTTCACGAAATTTGGCATCATGTTCAATTCGAACGCTAAGTCAACTTTTGCAACTCATTTGTCCTCTATTATGGATGTATCAAAACCCCTCAATACTGGCAGGTACTTGGCGCTCCCCTCGTTGATTGGAAAAAAGAAAAATATACTATTCACCCACATTAAAGAACGTGTGTGGCAAAGGATCCAAGGCTGGAGAAACAAACCTCTATCTAGAGTGTGATGTTATTGAAATGAGCGATCCATTCAGCGTATCATATGATCATTCATCTCTCTTGCCTACCTCTATTAACTGATGAAATTCAAAAGATGCTAAATTCTTTGTGGTGGGGATTGCGAAAATATGGAAATGGTGGCATAAAATGGTTGGCGTGGGATAAACTGAGTATGAAGAAAGCAAAGGTGGTTTGGGGTTCCCATGGCAGCCATTTAGTGACATTGCTATGTTAAGGGAAGGAGTGTGGTTGGAAGCTTTGTTTTGCTTTTGATACTCTTGTTTACAAGATCTTCAAAGCTAAATACTTTCTCATAGGGGATTTTCTAAAGGCCACTTTGGGGTCTAATCCAAGTTTTACTTGCTGGAGTATCTTCCAGTCTTTACCATTGTTGAAGCAGGGTATTCGATGGAGAATAGGAAATGGTACATAGATTGATGTTTGGACCGATCCTTGGTTGATAGATGATCAGAATTTTTGGGTACAAACTACTCACGGTGCAGAGTTAGATGGCTTGAGAGTTAGTGATTTAATGATTCCAGGTATACTTGAATGGGACGTGGAGCTGCTTGAGGAGTTGTTTGTGGCAAGAGATGTTGCTGAAATACAATGTATACCGCTGTCTCTCAATCCTTCTTTGCGAGATCGACAATTCTAGCACTTCTGGTCGGTGATATCTGCCCAGCAGTATCATGCACTTACTCAATTATTGGGTGTTCATAGCCAGCTTTCCCAGTAAGGAGATTGGAGTAACATATGGGCCCTGAAGGCCCCTCCTCAGGTCAAAAAATAAGTTGAAAGGGGTAAAAACGCTAATGTTGTTTTTGGTTTCCAGTACTAAGGAAAAATAAAATTTTAAAGGTTATGTTTGGTTAGTGGATTATTATGGGAAAGAAAGAAAATTATAAGAAAATGATTTTTCTTATATTTGGTTATTTAATGAAAATTTTGAAAGAAAATCAAATAAAATTGTTAAAACTTACAAAATTTTAAATTATTTATTTTTATATTAATGAGTTGAAATAAATAAAATTTGTTTGAAGTGGTAAATAAAATAATACATGAGATTTAACTATATTTTTTATTTTCTTCATTTTTTCTTTCTTTTCTTTTCCTTTCAATTTTTTTCACTTGCATTTTCGAAGAATCCAACATAGCATAGGAAAATGATTTTAATATGTATGAATGTCGATAAGAAAATCTCAAGAAAATCAAATATACATAAAATTATTTAGAAACTTAATATTTTAAAATTATTTAATTTATAATGATGAATGAAAATAAATAAATGAGTTGAAGTATTAAATAAAAATAATACATTAGTTGTAGCTTTTGTTTTTATTTTCATTCATTTTTATTTCACTCGAACTTATTTTCTTGCATTTTCCCTCAAATTTTTTTTGACAATCGGACATATCTAAATTATTAGGGGCCAAAGTAAGCATAAATCGCAAGTGCAGTTAAATGGAAATTAATGTTATTTGAATTTAAGCATCTAGTCTTAAATCCTTATACAAACATTTTTTTTCCAAAATTTTAGGGGTTATTTCCCCCTCGTAGATTTGTTGGCGGGGTCATTGGAAGTTTACATGATCGTTAATTTTCGAGGTCGTGAGATTGAGGTGAGATAGAAGCGAGCTAAATTGATTATAAAAAAAACTATTTTTGTAAAAGAAAATCTTATGTATTATGATGATTAGATTATAATGATATACTTAATAAATTAGAATGAATTGTACTAATATAGAGCCTGAAAAATCAAACTACAGAGACAACTTATTATAATGTGAAATTATTATTAAATATTTAGTCTATAATGTGCAATTATAAATTCTCAATCACATCCAACTACGAAAGTAACCTTAATTATTGGAATTCTTATATCAAAACATATTAAATGTGGTTTTAATTTTAATAATTAAACAAACATTGACATTCCTAAATTTGAAATGTATACTACTGAATTGTGGAATAAAACGTTGAAATAAAATAGTTTATTTTATTTTATTTAACATCTATTATCGCATTTAGAAGTTAAACGAAATTTGATGCGGCCTTGGCTTGCGATATGATTTTTGTGGGTTTCGGTTAGATATAATTACTGTTTTATCGTATTACGTGTTATTTCATTCTGCGTTTAATAAATGGATCGTATTAGATGTTGAGCATGCAGAATTTGATCCAAATTTAATCGTTCCAATTATTATATTAATTAATTAACTTATTTAATAAGTTATTTGTATTAAATATGAATTATTAATTATAAATTCCTATTAAATTTAATTAATAAAATTAATAAACATATTAAATTTAATATGTTATTTGTATAATTAAACATCTATGGATGATTAATTATAATTACTTATTATTTTAAATAATCAAAATTAAATTAATTAAATATTAGTAATTGATATAACTTAAAAAAAATATCATGAGTTGAGTTTAAATTAACGAATGTTGTATTCTTTGTGCATCGGGTTTTCAGGTTGACGAATAGCCCAGCGCTGGTCGTGCGTTAATGGCTTATGACATGGTCATCAGCAGTGAATTCTGTACTTGATACATTATAATATTATTCTTAAGATTCGAACCGGAATAATTCATAGCCTTTTACCACTTCAGACGTATCTCAAAGGCAACGTTGAAACAAAATAGTTTAGAACAATGTTTATTATTTTTTTAAAAGACATTTATTAATTTTAATTCTAGAGTAAAGATTGATTATTATATGCCTCACACTACATTTGACTTAGGATGAAACATACATAATAACGTATAGGAAATGCCTAGAAAACCCCAGTTGTCAGAAGAGGAGATCATAAATAAATAATAAATAAAGTTACAAAAAAAATTGATGGAAAATTATGACAGGACCAGCCAACAAATATCTCCAAAAGTAGTTGCTATGTAGGTTTCATAAAACAAAATCATTATTGCCATTTCAACTTACCCAAATTTCAGGATGGGTTAATAATAAATGCATTTGTACTCATCCATACACCTTCAAGACAGCCTGTTATGGTGATTGTTGGGGAAAAAATATATATACAAATATAGAAAAAGAAATAGAACAAAATAATATAATATATATGTTTATCAGCCCACTTATCACTTTTATATTTTTTTTTTTCTTTTATAATAAATCAACAAGTAAATGCCCAGCTAAAGCCTTTATAATATTTGTTTTTTTTTTTAGTTTTGTTCACAACATGTTTTTTGCTTTAGGTATTTGCACTGTGAGCTCCTGGGATTTGCTTTTTCATGATTGGTTTCCAAAAGCAAATGGAAACAAAGCAAAATACCACATTAAGTAATGAGTTTGTGAAACATATAGCAAGCCAATGTTTTTTAATGTAAAATTGTCTCATTACCATGAATATAGGTATTGATTATTTCTTGAATTTTATTTTATGTTGTAAAATATTTAAAAATAAAATAAATCTTAGAAAATTATATTATTATAAATGCTACTACATGCATCATAGATGTGACAAAGTAGACTGCATGACAGGGTACTATTTCAGTTTTTTTTTTACGAAAATACAATTTTAGTATTTAGAAGAAATCACCTCAAACATTAAACAAAGAAATTATTTACTTTTATTTATTTTCCAAAAACACATTTTTAATTAAAACTATTTGCTAAATCACTCTCAATAGAGAGTTTCCACTCTATACAATTTATGTGTATACATTCAGTTATATATACTTAAAAATGAGTCAATTATAAATATGAATATAACATTCATAAAATAAGAGTAATCAGAAATTGAAAGAATCTCTTTTTAAAAAAAAGTAATAAAGAAATTGAAGATCAAAGAAAGTCACAAGTTTAGATGATACAAGAAAACGTGCGAAAATTGATTTAAATTAGAAAAATGAATCTAAGCAATAATGACAAATAATATCCACAGGAGAAATATTAAATTTGAGATTTTTAATTTAAAGATATCAACAACATTTAAAGTAAAAGACAAAATAATATAACAAATCAAGAAAAAATTTAATGTTTCTTTTACCAAATAGTTTACTTCCCACCTTTATAAATTATATTTAACCTATTAGAAAAATTGATAATAAATGAGAATTTACTGTAAAAAAGTTAATATATCATTTAGATTAGATTGTAACATAAATATTTTATTTTATGAATGTTTCAAAAGAATTATTTATGAAGTGTTTTATTAACCAAACCTGTACGGTTAATGACATTTGATAATATTTTTTTTAATATACTTTTGTTTTTAAAGATAATAAATTATCATTATTAAAACTCGGATCCCTCAACGTTAAGCATGATGGACATATTTGATAATAATTTAAAAATATTTGTAATTTAATTAAAACTGTAATTCTATTAATACTTAAAAATTTTATCATATATTTTTCCGGTATAATTGATTTTATATTTTAGCTATCTTAAAGGTCAACAATAGAAACATCATAAGGGAAGCCAGCTCCATTTAATATGAAAATACTTTTTAAAAATCAAAAGTAATTTTCGAAAGCACCACGTGGAGTTCGTATTTAATGCCCGCAAGTATTCAACCATGGGTTGGCAGTGACAGAATCATTACCCAATTACAATTTACAAGTAACGAGTTATAAGTTATAACTACCACAGCAGATTCCTCCTACCACCTACCCCCTCCTACTCTTGCCACGTGTACGCACCATCGCTGGCCCCCACTCCCATACAGTACTGAAATTATAGACCAACACCGCGCGCCCATCTCCTCCCTTCCTCGCCGACTGGCTCGTCTCTAAATCGGCGATTTTTATTTGTATTTCGTTATTTATTTTCTATTTATTTTTGTTTTTTTTCTCTCTCTCTTTAATGTAAGCGGATTGGAGATCGTAAACAGTTTCTTACTGAGATCCGGTTCGTGCATTTATTGTCATCCAGAGTTTCTCGTGATTTGCGAACATTCTCCACTGGCATTTGTGCGTCCGTACTCTGTTTGTTCTCTGGTTTTTTTTTGAGTTTGCTTCTTCATTTGGGTTTGTTGATTAGGAATGTATGTGTTATCTACAGTTCCTGTTGGTGCACTAGTGCTCGTTGTGTCTGTGGAGACTCGTGTGAAGAAGGATTCGAGAGATGTCGGGACCTCTGGATCGATTCGCGAGACCATGTGAGTGCCTTTTTGGTTTTCTTTTTCTGGTTGATTTGGTTGTGGTGGTGTTGGAGTAGTGTTGACTGGAATTTTATGTTCTGGTTCGATGTGGTTGTGTGAGCTGATTCTAGGGTTTCACTGTTTGTTGGCTTTTTTTTTTTTTTCCTTTTTTTGTTTTTTCTTTTAGAATTTTATGTTAGCCCTTGTTTTGGTTACTGGGTCGCCTGGGGAGTGGGTTGAGAAAGAAGGGTTTAGACCCATAATTATTTTAATTTGCAAGATGAAAAATGGACTCTGTTTGGTCGCTGAGAAAGCTAGGAAGAGGAAGTAAAGAAAGGAAGCCAGAAACGGCTGAGAGGTTGATCTAGGATGGGGGATTGTAGGCTTAGGTTTGGATGATTCTTTGTCATGTGGGGATGAAAAATGCTATTTTCTTTTTCAAATTTTTAACCTATGGTTCTGAGAGACTGCTTTTGGTTGTTGACAAAGCAGAAACTAAAGGAAAAGAAGGAAGAGAAGTTAATTTGTATTATTTGGTTTGGAAGATGAAAGATTGACCTTAACTTCTGCAGGATATTAAGGCTATGTTTGAAATGATGTTTTATTGCAGGAAACCAAGTACAAAGAAGAAAAGAAAGGGTTGAGTTGTGTTATTTGTTTGCTAGATGAAATATCGACTTCAACTACGCCAGATGGTGAGTGTTTGGATGATGATGCATTTGTCTTCTTGGTCTCTAATCAGTAAATTCTACGAAATTCTGTTTTTCTGTCTAGATTCACTCAACAATCTGACAGATTATTATTTGTAGCCATTGGTTAGTTGCTAAGAAAATTAAGGAAAGAAGAGAAAATGAAAGAAGTGATGAGTTGTGTTATTTGGTTCCCATTGATGCAAGGCTGGCCTAAACTAGGCCATGTAGATAAGTTGTTTTCTTGATTTGTCTTATAATGACAATACAAAATTTTACAGTGCAGCATCACAGCAAGTGAGTGGTAGTATCTCTTTCAGCCTCTGTTTTGTTGCTGATATCTTGAAAGAAAGGATGGAAAGGGCTTGAATTCTACCATCTCATTTTCAGAGCAATGAGATATTGATGTAGACTAAGCCAGATAGAGGGCGGCATAGGATGGCTGGCTGGTTGTTTTTGTTTGATAGGTTTACAGAAAACAAGCAGCGCATTTTTTCTTCAGTGGTTCATGCAATAAAAATTCCTTTTTTTGGACATTTTAAATTTCTAATACTGTTTTATCTTGTCTTCCATGAGATAATTTATAATTTTATAACAAGAATGTGGTTCTTTTGCATTTATTTTTAAATTAATTTTCTAAAAAGTGGCATGATAGATTGTACATTTTAATGTAAAAGATGATTCTTGAGTTTGTGTAGTAATATACTTGTTCATGATTCTTCATTCTTTTGCAATTGTCTGTCATCATGTGTTTGATTGCATGTTGATGATGTGGGCCTTTATTTATGACTTTGTTTTTTACTCAATATGATTCTATCTAGATTGAGGTGGCATCATACACTAGGGGCTGGCTTATATGAGCACCAAGACAGACAATAAACATAAATCTGATTGTTCTTTATTGAGAGTCTGGAATTTCATTTCTAAGGCTAGTTGTGAGAACTTTCCTCTTTAGGGAAATGAATTTTAAATGTATTGATTGTTTGATTGTTTAAGATTTTAAGAGATTAAACCTTATAAACTTAGGAGTCATTGGTTACGTTGTTACAGAATGTTATAAATTTGTGTAATGCTTGTAATTTGTCAATTTCGGCTTAACATTTCAACTGTGACAGGCTTTGAGGGATTCTCTAGTCATGATGAGAGAAGAGAAAGGAAGTCTGATTTTGAAAACTCAGAAGATGAAAGGAGGACAAGAATTGGGTCTCTGAAAAAGAAAGCGATAAATGCATCTACCAAATTTAAACATTCTCTCAGAAAAGAGCAACAGAAGAAAAGTGATGGTCGGGTCAGCTCTGTATCAATTAGAGGATGTTAGGGATGTTGAAGAGCTAGAGGCTGTTGATGCTTTTAAATAAACATGATTCAGCCCAGACTGTTGCCTGCAAAACATGATGATTATCATATGATGTTAAGGTGCCCTATTCCATCTACTTTTAAATTTTTATTGCTCTATATGCTACTATGTTTAGCTCCCCAAAATATTGGAGTTGGGGCCTTTGATTTGTTTCCTGTGTTAGGATGCAATCCTCTAAGTGAAATGGGAGTTTTCCCCTAATCCAAGAACTGATATATCTATATATATATTATATGAACGGAGACGGAGTGTTTATAAATTTTGAGAGAATAGAGTATAGTTTAGGGATCATTAAGAAGTAAGAAACGCCAAGTTGAGCAAGAAAAAAACATAACAAAACCTAAAGCTGCTATTAACAACAGTTAACAACATTAGTGCTCAACCTTTTCCCAGAATAAACATCTGCCATGGAACACCTTTGCTGCTGCCACCTTCATAAATATTTGCACTAATTGCCGCGGTATCACTTCCTTCTCTCGGTCTCATATGAAACTATCACTGTGTATCCATCATCACCATTACCTTCCCCAACAATAGTGCTATCACTAGTGGCTCAGTCTCTATAACTACCAGCATCATTGTCGTTGTCCACCAACACCAGGGCACTTACAGAATGGAAGAGAAAACTGCTTTCATCCATTAACCTCTTCAAATACAAAAAACCACTCTTGTATGATGTATATTGCCATTTACTTTTTCTTTAAAAATCTTTTTCTTTTACAGATTCTCAGATTTCCAATTTACTGCTTGTTTTTATGCTCATTGTAAACTTTTAATATCAATTTTACCTCAGTCCTATTGTGATCTAAAATGTGCAGTAGTATAATTATTGTTAAATACATTAGAAGATAGGAAGTAGAAAAGAGTACATATTCTTTGGTTGCCTGAGGTCATGTTCAGAGGTAAATTTGTTTTGAAACACTTAAAACTCATGAAGCAGTTTTTTATTTGTATTCTTGAATAAAGAGTACGGTTTGATGGGTTGAGTGGCATTTGAAACTCATTTGTGGTTTATGCTTTTGGGGTGACATACTGCTCCCCATGGGCGTCCTTGTGTCAAAATTTAGCCCTATCCTCTGAATTGTTGAAGTTGAATGGGTGTATTTGAGTACGCCACTTTGCGAATGGCCCACTATAAGTACATTTATGGTGCAAATAGGGTAGATTTTGATGCTGTTTGGTGAATGGGAGAGTTAATTTTCTAAGAAGGTAACCGAAAGTATATGTGTCTTCATATTTTATGTGACACCATCACTTGTGTATACGTGGATGTTCACCAATCTTGATTTAAGTAAACTAGCTTGCTTAATCATTTTGGTCGAACAAGGTCTGGGAAGCAATAAGTTCATTACAAGGCGCCAAGAGAAGGGTCACCGTCCAATTACACGTCAAAGATGCATGAACACCTTGACCTTAATTAAGTACTGAACTAAACTTTCTATAGGGATTGTTATCCCATGAATCACGTTTGTGTTACCATACTTTCTTTCCTTTGCGTTACGTTCTTGTGGGGTTGCATGTTACCATGCTTTGCAGCAAGTAGTCTAATTGGGTGCATTGTGCAACCATCTCATTGTTTTTACTGATTTCTTTTTCTTGTTCTTTCTGGTGTAGTCAAGTCATGACTTGTTTCTTTGGTTAGTATCAAGAACATACCGAATTGATTTATCCAATTGGATAACATATTATAGTCTAGCATGATATAAATATTTTCATTCTATTTTACCCTATGTGCAGGCAACAACAGCACTGGCCTTTATGGTTTGGCATGATATAAGTATTTTATGTTCCTACTATTTTTGTGCTATATGATATCACTTCAACTATGCTTTCATGGTGAGTGGGTACAACATTGTTAAATGCATTATATTACTTGCAGGTTCTTGAAAGCAAGGAAGTTTGATATTGAGAAAGCAAAACACATGTGGGCTGATATGATTCAGTGGAGGAGGGAGTTTGGTGCTGACACAATTTTGGAGGTATTGATATCTGATGATTTGCCTGAATCTAGTGATGGATTCTTCAAACACTTTTGGGATCTCTACAATATATTTTCATGCTTTTGTAAAGTTTTGGCATGTCACTAGCTACTCTAGCTATTGTTGTCCAAAGAATTATGTTTTTTTATGAAATATGTATGTGCGCACTTCTCTCTCTCTCTCTCTCTCTCTCTCTCTTTATATCTATATATATATATTTTTTTTTTTAACTCAGAAAAGCAATTTTTATATAAATGAAAAAGAGCATAAAGCTCCCAAAAAGTACACAAGAGGAGTACAAGGGAACACCTCACACTCTCACCTATACCCCATCCAAGCCAAAAACCCCACCAAAGAATTTACGTTGTCTACTCTGTACACCTTAGCCCCCACCCTCACTGAAAATAGAAAGAAGATTTCATCCTGCTTATGCAGGGGGCCACATTACAAAACCAATTCTATTCCTTTCCCAAACCACACAGGCCATTCCAAAATACCACAGAGGAGCCGCTATCCAAACTCTCTTCCTTTTTCACTAGCTTTCTGCCAAGCCAGAGAAGTCACGAACCGCATTTGGAACACCCCAATCAGTTTCAGAATTGCCAAAGAAGATCCTACAACATCTCGCCCTCGAGCAAAGGGATAAGTGTGGTCTATTGTTTCATTCTCTTCACATAAAAACACTGCTTACTAAGGGAATCCTCCTTCAGCCATTCAACGTTAGCACCTTACCCTGAAGCTTCCTTCAAAAACCCAATTCGTGGAAACGATCGTTCCAAATGGACTACTAGGGAAATCTAAAGAGGAGAAACATCAAATTACGATACATATGTCTAACCGAAGCCACCTAAATAGAACTTTAGCATAAGATTCCATCCTCTCGACTGCATCACCTTCTTGCTGTGAATAAAAGAAAGAAACTATCCACCTCTTCCATCCCTACCATTGAAAGGTCCGAGAAAGACTCGGAGACCAACCTCAACCACCAACGATTTAATCCTTACACGCCTCGCTACCCTCGCTTCGTGACTGCTAACAGTGGGGAATACTCGCCCAAAGACCCGCTCATCACACACCAAGGATCCCTCCAAAACCCAAATTCCTCTCTACTCATTTCCTAGAGAAGATATTAGTATTCTCGAGAGAAGGTAAACTATTCTTTCTAATGTCTTTCCATGTTTGATTTCATAACCGCCCGATGTCTCTAGTATACCAAACCCCCAAATTTTCCTCCTCTCCAAACTTGGTAATCGATCACCATTCTCCAAAGAGCATCCTCTATTAGCAAATCGCCAACCCTCATCCCTATACTAACAAAGGTTTCGTTCATCACGTAAAGGCCTCCTCACCCCTAACCCCCTCTACTCTTCTCTGTGCAAATGCTTCCAAATGACTGTGTGTGGTTTACTAAACATCAAGATTCCTCCACCCCAAAGAAAGTCTTCGACCTTCCAAATCAGAAGACAAACAATCTGCATTCTAAACAAGGAGAGAAAAGTAAATGGGGGAGGCTAGACAAGTATTTCACATGTGAGCCCCACTTGGAGAGCAAATCGTTTTTCTGGTGGCGACAAACTTTTCTAAATCTTCTTCAATAGAGTCCTGCACTTCAAGGCCCCGTGGGAGCCCTTGAGGGAGACCCAAGTACAGAGTGGGGAGGGAACCAACCCTACAACCAAGCTCAGCCGCTAGCGAGTCCACATTGTCCACCCTGCCTAGAGGAAAAATCTCACTTTTGTTCAGCACTTTCAATCCCGAGAAGTGCCCCAAACCACATTAACGTCCAACTTAGCTAATATCAACCAGCCTGACAGGCTTCACAAAAACAATGAAAATACTGCCATATAAAAGGTGGGATATAACCATCTCCCCACCCTCTCTATTCCCCAATCTGCACCCAGAAATAAAATTGCCTTCCACTGCTCGCTTTAGCAGACAACTCAGAACTTCCATACCGATAACAAAAAGATATGGCGATAGAGGATCCCCTTGTCACTTTGAATTAAAACCAAAGAGACGAACCGTTAAACATGACAGAGAACGAAGCCGTGGAAATGCACCAATGAATCCACCTATTCCATTTCGGGGCTCAAACCCCATTCTCTCGAAAGGCCTCTGGCAAGAAAATCCCATCTGATGTGATCATAAGTCTTTTCAATGTCCAACTTACACAAAATCCCTTTCTCTTTCCTTCTTAGAACAGAGTCCACAACCTCATTTGCTATCAACGTTGCATCAAGAATTTGCCTCCCTTCTACAAACGCATTCTGAGACTGGGAAATAATCAACCCCATTACCCTTTTAATTCTGTTTGCCAAGACTTTCGATAGAATTTTATAGAGACTGCCCACTAAACTGATTGGTCTCAAATCCTTTAGAATTCTCAACAAAGATACCCTTAGCACCGTGACTAAGAAAGTGGCATTAAGATCTCATGTATCAAACTCGTCATTCCACAGAAGAAACTCAAAAGCCCATAAACTTCCTCTTTCACAAAATCCCAACTCGAAAGACCGGTAGTTATTGAAACCATCAGCCCCCGGGGCTTTATCATCGTTGTCAGAGACACCGGCTAGGACTTCCTCCTTCCAGGAACATTTCTTCACTTATGCATTTGATTCGCGCCAATCATTGAGTAGGTCCTGGGTATGCACCAATTGTTTCCGAGGCCGAGAGAGACTTGAAAAGCACTAACCGCACTTCATCTTTAACCTCAAATCTCCTTAACCGCTTTTCTCCCATCGATGCTAATGCTATCACACGATTTCCTCCTTCTATGAGAATTTGCCATTCATGAAAAAAACCCCGTGTTTCTGTCCCCTTCTTTCAACCAAATCTCTCTAGATTTCTGCCTCCAAGAGACCTCTTCCAAATCCACCCACTCCTTAAAATCCTCCCTAGCCTTTTCCCTCTTTTCTGCTTCTTCCAAGGACAACACCTTTTCCTTTTCCACGTCATCCCAGAAAGAAATTCTATTTAAAGCCTCCTTTTTCTTTTTATCCACTTCCACTAAAAACCTCTATATTCCAGCCTTCAAAATCTTTCTGTGGCCTTAACCTTGAAGCTAGAATAAAACCTCCAGGAGCCTAAAAATGCAGACTCTCGCCACCGCCCCAAGGATATCCTTAAAGCCTCGCAAACTTCAACCACATATTCTCAAATCTAAGGGAGAAGGCCCTGGATGAGTATCAACTCACTTAATTTAGATATGTTGTTTGTACCGCCCAATTTTGACATTTACCTCGTTGATAATGTATCAGAATTCATGAGTTTAAAGAGTTGAATGAGGTGCTGAAATACATCCAAAAAGAGAGACATAGGTGGATAAGGAAGGAAGACCTGTTTACATTGAAAGACTGGGAAAAGTTGATCCAATAACCAGATGCAAGTTGGCAACTATGGATCGATATGTCAAGTACCATGTGAAGGAGTTTGAGAAAAGCTTTGCCATAAAGTTTCCAGCCTGTACCATTGCTGCAAAAAGGCATATTGATTCAAGCACGACTATTTTGGATGTTCAAGGCGTGGTATGCTGGTAATTTTTTCTTGCTCACTACTACAAATTATTTTTGGCCCAATCAAAATGTTTAAACTTATCTTTCTATATCTGATAATTAATTTCCAGGGTTTAAAGACCCAAACTAAGGCTGCACGAGATCTCATTGTGCTCTGCAGAAGATTGATGTGATAATTACCCTGAGGTATTTAACCTTGCTGCCTTACATGATAAGCTATAGTTGCACCCTATTTCTGGATTTGGATTGAATATGAGCCCTGGATCTCTAACTCTTTAACTTCTGTAGACTCTCTGCCAAATGTTTATTATCAATGCTGGTCCTGCTCAGCTGCTCTGGAGCACTGTAAAGACTTTTCTAGATCCCAAAACAACTTCCAAGATTCATGTATGTGAAAATGCTTTTCTTCTATCATTCTTACTTCATAGTTTCATGGAGACTTCAAAATATGCTGTATGATTTTTTCTCTGGGGTGCGGGATTTCTCTTCAGGTACTTGGATACAAATACTGTACTGCTGCTTTATATATCTGATGCCAGGTAATTGCAGTTGACTCCATGGAGATAGGTTATTTGTTATACTCTTTATCCAGTAAGTGTTAGGTGATTGTTTGTGACAACTGCATCTTACCTGTCTCAAACTTCTGGAAAATTTTGGGATCATTATTGCGTGAGTTGCCAGAATTTCTTGGTGGTACTAGACGGTGCAGATCAGGAGGTTGCCTCTTACCTGATAAGGACTATGGAAGAAATCCTGTGAAATATTAAAGGTTTCATACTAGATTTGGATTTTTTTAAATAAAATACCCTTCATTTTCACTAGTTTCTAATTTATTGTTTATAAAAGAACAATCAAAGTATGTGTAATCTATTGCATGATCCAGAATGGTGACACAATGTATTTGAGCCAGATAGTTGTAAAATTTTAAACAGTGAGGGGAAGGTTATTGCATATGCTAAGCCACAGTACCCAATGGGTGAGACTCTCCCCATTTGACAGAACCAGGTTTTATTATTATTTTTATTTTAAATTTACATTGTCTCATTCTCTAGCAGATGAAAGGTAGTGATACATCCACAGCAGAATCAGGATCTGAAGCTGAAGATATTGCTTCCCCAAAAGCCGCCAAGAGTTATTCACAACTTAGATTGACTCCTGTCCGTGAAGAAGTAGGTTTTTGACCTGTTAACTTGTGATTACTTTTTCTTTTGTGGTTACTAGTTTTGATTGATTTGCAAACTGATGGAATGGTCACATGCACTTCCAATATGTATACATATTTATATTATTTAAGGGTTTCCAATATATGGACCATGTTTAACTTATTGCTCTGAAGATGCATTGAAAATAGCATTGAGGGTTTTTATTATTGAGGTGCAATGTCTAAATTGTTAGAAGCTCTCACAATTTATAGTAGTTATCATTCTTCAAATATATATATTTTTCGTGGAGATAGGTTGGCTGCAGTTGGAAGGGTAAGCTATGATGGTAGCTATGGGGGGTATGATGAATATGTTCCGATGGTCGACATAGCTGTTGATGCAGGTTGGAAGAAGCAAGATGCCCTTCAAAGGACTATCTCATCCAAAGGTAATTAGATCTACTTGGATGGTAAAAAAATGGTTTCTGTTTTCCGATATTTATGTTTGACATTACCAATATACTCCTTTTTGCATATGATTGTTCATATCTATGTCATAAGATGTCCTTTAAGCATCTCTTCGGAATATGAAGTGATTATTTTTTGGATGAATTGCTTTGGCATTCCTGTCGACTGCAGAATGCATGAAGTACACCTCGTGTTTGGCTACCTTACTTGCAGCAGTTCTTGTTTGGAGTAATCATATTCAGTTGTTTGAAGTAATAATAGAATAATCATGTTCAGAAAAATGATTTAGGAAATGAAAAATTGTATATAAAATCCTATAGAGTTTTTTTTTTTTTTTTTAATTATGGCTAGGAAACAGAATAACAATTTAATAATATGAGGTTAAGCACAAGGGGGATGAAAGAACCCTCCTGGTTCCTTTTTTTGTTTTAGTACATGTCGGTTAAATGATCCTTCTCCTTTTTAGTTACTTTTAATTTGATGCATTCACTTGTACCTTTTTACCATTGGTGGTTTCAATCTCATGGCTTGGCTTTGTTTTTTTATGCTAGAAGTATTATGAATTTTTAGTTCATGGCAACGAATGAACTTCTCTCTCCCCCTCTAAATTCAACTATTATCCCATAAACATTATGGTTTTTATCCCTTGAGGTTTTGTTTTGAACTTAATACAAAAAACACTAAAGTTTCAGTTCATTACAATAGATTGAAAGTTCTGGCAACCTGGCCCACACCACCTACATAATTAATACTTGTGGAAAACACGCTATAACATGACACAGCAGTATATTATTCTTTTGTTTAATCTGGCATTTTATTTGTTATACTCTTCAAGATGAGTCAAAGACTAATGAGAAACACTCCCAACCAGATACTCAAAAGTCTCCACAAGGAATTCATACTAGGATTCTGTCAGCAATACTGGCATTTTTCATGACCCTTTTCACACTCCTTCGTACTGTGGCCTTGGATGTAACCAAGAAGCTTCCTTATAGAGTATCTGATAATGAGGAAAATATGCCTAAACTTGCCCCTGATGCTACACTCAATGAGGATTTCCGTCCCCCTTCACCGACTCGTGCATTTACAGAGTCAGAACTCCTCTCCTCTGTTTTGAAAAAGTTGAGTGAACTTGAGGAAAAGGTTGATAAGCTTCAAGCAAACCATCAGAAATGCCTCAGAGAAAGAGGAATTGCACGCGCTGTGTGCCGTGTTGATGCCCTAGAAGCTGAATTAATTGCTACTAAAAAGGTATGAATGGTATAAGTTTTTCTATTTCTCTTCCTAACCCCCCCACCCAACCATTTTCCCATTCTTTGTGTAACCAACTTGCTGATAAATTTAGGTTGTTGCTAGTCCTTTTGTGTGAGACTAGCATCGTGGGGTTTTGCACATCACTATCATTCTTAGTTATCTAGCATGCCAATAGTTCTTCTATAAATACATGCATATATTAAACTCATTTGCGCTGCCTCCTGTTCAGGCCCTGCATGAAGCTCTAATGTAGAGGCAAGAGGAATTGCTTGCTTATAGACGGTCAAGAAGAATGCTTGCTTCTGGTAAGTTTGGCAGTTTTACGCCTGGGGTAAACTTCAATTCTCTCTACCTTTCAAAAAGTATTCTCCTGGATTAATGTTTTATTGAGCTAATGTTAATATGATGCATCATGTTAACGCTTGAAACACTATCAAGTTGATTGGTCCAGTAGCCTTTAATTAACAATCTCATGTTCCTTCAACAAAGTGCTAATATTTCACAAAGATGTATTAATGCTTCAACACCTGGTGAACACTATCGCTTCGATTGGTCTGGTAGCCTTTCCACTAATAATCTCATGTTTCTACTAAATATTGAAATGGAAATCAAACTTAGAAAATACAACATGGATGAGAGAGCCATTAATGTCCAATCAACTTGGCCCCTGTCATGGATGATGTGCTTGTGTAAAATCTTATCCATTGATTTGGAAAGCCTTGAACTCAAAAAAGAGTGATTATAGGGGTAAATTAGAAGTCTTAAACTAAAGTAATTTAATCTACATATTTGATGATGCCTTGTTTTGTACTTATCACCGTATATACAGAAAAAGAAGTTTGATAGGTGAAGGATATCACACAAGAGGCAATTAGCTGTTACTTATATTTGTGGTTCGGAATTGATACACATTTACCAGATGATTTTCAGAGGATTTTCTGATTGTAACAAGGTGACTTGTGTCTATTGAGTAGTAATGCAGACCAACATTGTGAAAAATATACTGAGTTTATACGCCTATTACTGCTATGAAGGATCGTATATATGGGTGTGTTTATATTTATTCTAACTTTGATGTTTTCATTGTCCGGTGGGGAATTCCACATAGTGTTCAATCTTCCTCGATTGTTTTTCTAGTTTGAGAAACCAGTTTGATTCCATGTTCTAGTCTATAACCTTAGATTGATTTCATAGTCAGAAACATGTATTGCTACTTGGAATCAATGAAATTAATTCTCTTCAAAAAAAATTTTCTGTCAGAAAATACATTCATGGGAAGTGTTTTCGGAGCATATTTATTACCTCATGGTCAAACAGCAAGATAAATGAACAAAATGCAAATGCACTACAAAATAATGAATGGAAAAGGCCACCAATGAGGCTTGGCCTGTAGTTAAGGGCTGATAGGGCACAAAGTAGAAGAATCGGTTTTGAGTCTTATAATAAATACAACAACTTTGAATAGTAACAAGTGAATAGGATATAAAAATAAAAATGAAAGGAAAAGGCCAAATGAAAATAAATCATCAAAAAAACCTAAGACTTTAAAAAGCAGTAAACTGGGAAAAGAAAAAGAAAAGCTTTTATTATAGGAGCATTTGGCTCTATGTTATTGCACTTGTAGTTTCACAAAGAAATATGGATATCTTTTACTAAAACTAATAATATGATAACAGAGATTTATTACGCACAGCTCTGATAACAGAATATATGTTGCACAAAAGTTTTGAACAGAGAGTCTCTTTTCACCATGAAACATGGATTATTACACTAAGAGATATTATACAGCATCCTGAGCCCAAATCACCATTGCCACCTTCTTCACTTCATTCTCTTGTGTCTTCATGACTTTCAGCATTTCACAAGCCTCCTTTGCATCTCGGTGCTTATCACCGCCCTGCCTCATCAGCCGAACTGCAATTCACAAACTCGGAGAAAACTTGAAAATCATGCACTGATAGACTCAGGAAAAGCCATGCTGAAACGTTTGTTTTGTAAGACTACTTCAGCTTCTTTATGAGCCTTTTTCTTCCTCTCTTCTCTATGTAGGTCGTCTCCCTGTTTTGCAAGAGCCTCCAGAGCCTTGCACCACAACACAAATTTTTTCGTGGAAGATAATTCTTCAGGATTTGCAGAAATGTAACACAGAAAGCATAGTGCTTACCTTCCTGTTTACTGCCAGTTCTTGCTCCAGGGCGTTGGTCTGGCTTATAGCAGTTTCTATCAGTTCCTCTTTCTCAGCTAGCATGGCTGCGGATTTCATGTCTGTGACATGCATCTTCCTTCCACTAGCCACGTTTGATGATCGCTGCCAATCCGCCTGAAACTTCTGTGTCGGTAACCCTGGGATGTTGTGCACGGTTTTTTACTATGTTGTCCATACAGTAGTCTGGAGTTGAATAGAGGGTAGCATCAGTGAGCCTCCTTGGCATGCTCTTGGTCAACCTGATCATGGCGATGATGCCCACCACAAAGCTCATGAACCCACTCAAAATTTGATCAGTTATTCGCCCTTGAGGCTTGTAAAGATCCTCAAAAAGACAGGAAAAGATCTTACTGCATTACTGTTTGATTCAACATGATTTTGCTCAGTTCCTGGGGGTTACAGACTTGGCTAGAATGAAACGTCAGAAAAGAGAAAACTCTAATTATGTAATCATGGAAAGTGCATATTGGGAGTTGTTTACAGGTTTAGACCAATTTTGGATCCATGCGCCTTGTCAACCACTGGAATGAAGCCTCATACTCATAGCCACTATACTCCCTTTGTTTTGAGACTTTTCTTGCAAAAGGAAATACAAGGAAAATTACTTCCAACAATCACATTATCCTCGAGAATGTTTTGGATTAATAGCAGAAAACTTACTTCTTCTTGAACAGGAGAGAGTGGTTGATGTTGTTCTAAATACTCCTTTAGGAATCTGGAAGTGTGAGGCCCCTTATCTCCACGATCAAAACTGGTGTCCGAGTCGAAAGAATCACATTTCTTGACGTTGTAACATGCAAGAAAAGTTGGCACTAATCAATAATATGTATACTGAAACTACACCATCCTCATTGGCATTCAAAATCTCACAATGTAGAGAAGGCCATTGAAAACAAGTACCTTATGCTATCTCTTTCCCAGAAACTTTTTTTTTTCTTCATGACAGGAATTAAATTTTCCTAAAGCTGTTGGCATCATAGTTTTGAGCCATCTGCTCATCAAATTGCCAAATATATGCTACTAACATACGTCACTGAAACTGTGGAAAAAAAAATTATGGAGAATACAAATTACCTTCAGTATTTCTGATCATTCCAGGGCCTCTTTATCGAACGCATGCAGCCACCTTTATCTGCACAAGTACAAGTACCACCCAGAAACTCTGGCAGCTCGCTGTTAAGAACCGCAAAAAAAATTAGACCATGGTAACATAGACCACATATCCTACCAAAATTTTAAGTGAGTGATGAACTACAAAATTACCTAGCATCGATGATTTCAAGTAACTTGCTCTGGTGTATTTGTTACCCAAACCATCAACCCAATAATTAGATGGTTAAACAGATTTAATTGATTAAAACTATTAGTCGCTTAAAAGATTAGAATAGACAAATGGTTACGTGGATCTTGAAGTGGTCTTAGATCAGAAGGATTTGACAGTATTCATAAGAGCCTGAATCAGAGCCAGTATTAATGATGAACATACGGCAAAGTGTTCAAGTATAGTTAGAACATCCATATGCACATTGATCAGCCATGAATAAATCGTCAGCTCATCCACTTAAAGCACATTAGATATTGAACGGTAATTTCGATAATTATCATGATCGATCTTCTGAAGTTGCATGATAAGTTCCCTC
Organism: Tetrastigma voinierianum; assembly: GCA_016808115.1. NCBI lineage: Eukaryota > Viridiplantae > Streptophyta > Magnoliopsida > Vitales > Vitaceae > Tetrastigma > Tetrastigma voinierianum. The sequence continues at coordinate 16,458 of JAEQBH010006368.1, read as the reverse complement.
GCAGATTTGTTGAAATTCTTAAATCCCTGAAGCAAGTTTCTGTATATTAACTTACTGAAATCTTTTATAGTAGTTTTGTAGTTTTTCTCAGATTGATCAAGTTTGAATATACCACTCTTGCACATCAAGAATAGTGGTGGTTTGATCAATGTGTTTTTGCTGCTGCTGAATGCTGAACTTGACTTTTGAAGCTCCTTCAAATTCCCAAAGGTATTTAAGATAAAGGCTCCAGTGTTGTGACTTGCATTAGCTTGACGGATCAACTTTACCAAGCCTCTCAACAGCAAACAGGCCGTCCATCTTTTATCAACTCCATGATGTCCTTGGGGTAGTGTCTACGGACATCATCAATCTCCCTTGAATTCAAAACCAGGAACAGAGAATTATAAGGCAAGAGAAAATCAGAAATGTAAACGTTGGAACCACCCTATGGTAGTTTCATACAAGGGATCTAAACCAAATGATACCCCTCCATGATTGTATCAGCACCAAACTCCCTCCATAATTGGATCATGTCAGCCCACATTTGCTTTGCTTTTCTGATATCAAATTTCCGGGCTCTTCAAGAATCTGTATCATTACACAGTAAGTTGACAGCCTCATTAATCCAGGATGTACCCCAAAAAGAAAAAGAAAATCACCACTTTAGCATCATAAGGGAGTCATCATGTTTTGAGGGGAGCAACTCCTCCAGGATAAGTGCTAAGGAAGTGCATCAACTGCCTGTAATTCTTCTGCATCTAAATCTTCCTCGATTGAAATCATTCATTACTTTGCTAGTTTCGACGACCCTTTTGGTCAAAGAATGCCTGAACTTTGGAGGAGTGGCAGAGATTGCCTCTTTCGGAAAGACCCACTCCTTTCTTCCTCCTCATCCCAGATTTCACACTCGTCTGATTTCTATTGGCTGCAAAAGAAAGAACTGTCAGGTACAATAACCAGAATTTAACAGATATGAGCTCTGCAATTGAACCAGGAAGGTAATCTCAGCCAACATGATTCCAGTAAAACCAAGCAATTACATGGTCAATCAAGAAAACAAGAGAAACAATTTCCAGGTTTTGTAACAGATTTTTATCATTATCCAAACTTTTACAATATATTTTTAAAGCTCATAATTAAAGCAATAAGCTTCGGGAGGAATTGAAGAATCCACTGAAGTTGGATTCCTTTAAGAGCAATATCTTTTCATCTATTTTTCTTTTGGAAAAGTCCTATAAGACTCAGGATATTTAAGAATTACAAGCTCATGGATCTGAAACTATTTGGCTCTCTACCTAAGAAAATGACAGAGCATAAAAATTAGAATTTTTTTTTCGATAACTATGCTGATGTCTCATCCGTACCTTTACGCGCACTGACTCTCCCACGCCTCTGAGCCGACTGAAACAGAACCCTCCAGCGCCTCTGCGACTAACCCGTAACCTCTTGCATCCATCCCAGAGCCTTACGCCATACGAACAACTTTAGAAGATAAAATTCAGGAACTTAAGGTGTTTTTCATAGAGACCATAAATAGTAAAAACCCAATACTCAACAAAATTCCTAATTCCTTTCTCTCTTTTTTCAACCTTCTCCGTAACCAAACAGAGATAGGTGTGGAACGCTATATAAGAACCGATTCATTTAAATTGTAGAAATGTTTTGTGTCTCTACAGGAATCATCAAAATCTTCCATAGGAATCCTACATAAACATCACAATCAAGAAAAGGGAACCGGCTAGGAATGAAGAACATGATTGTAAATGAAAAATTCAATCAAAGAAAACTCACTAAGCTTATTGCCTCTTTCAGAAAAAGAGTCACTCATGTCTGAATCTATATGCTCAACACCCGTAGGAACAGTAAAGGAAAGGGTAAGACGATCAAGCACTATATCCGATGTCAATCAATGTTCTAGCCAACGCCTGCAGCCTCAATTAAAAAAAACCCAACAAACAAATACAACTGAGATCATACTTAACTCAAAAAATTTCACCAAACCTAATCAAATTATCAAAACATGACCCTTTGAAATGAACAGCCTTCCTTACAAATCCAATCTGATATCGCTGAAACCAATTCACAAACACCACCTGGCGGAAAAAAAGTAATTCAAAACCAGTGAATATTATCTGGCAAAGAAGAGCTGTTTGGGGTGGGAGAGGAGAAGGCAGGAAGGAAATTACCTGTGGCAAGAATGTAGGGGTTGAGAGAAGAAGAGAGAGGCCATAGGAAAAGACCGAATAAATCTCTGAAAAAGGGCTACCATTACAACCAGACGAGAGAGCATACAACACAAGAGCAGATAGAGTCTCAGCAGTGGATATTAGATTTTCCGCGGAGAAATGTGCATGCCACTACGTTCAAATTATCGTTAGCAGTTTTCTCTGGTCTGCCTTTTCCCGGTAAAATCTGTACCTAGTTTTTTCCATTTCGTTATCCTAATTAGGAAGCGGCTCACGACTCACAACTCATATGCCTGTTTTTCTAAATAAATTTTGTTTTCTAAGGTTACAATTTAAGAATATGTCTGATTATTTATTTATTTCACATATTATTATTTGTTGTTGTTATAGCTCCGATTTTAATATTTAATATAATTTCTTTTTTTTTTTTTTTTTTATAAGATGAGAACTTTAAGGATGGTGTGTGTCCGGGGCTCTTTCATGTTATGGTGCTCCTACTAAGTTTGCCATTGGTCTTATTCTCTGTTTCTTAGTAATTAATTTTTTAGGATTTACTTTATTTATTTTACTTAGTTTTATTAACTTTTATATCAAATTAAGTCAATAACATCTTTAATAATTTCTTACTATATCATTGTTATCAAAATCTGAAAGATACATATTCAAAGGTATTTATAGTATAAATTAAATCGTGGAATTGTAAAAAGTGATTTAATGTCTTTTTTATACATGTAACAATTCAATGTATTGTCCCTTTTTGCTCAAGGGCTTTCTACATTCTAAAAGTCACTTATTACGCTGGTAATACATCAATATATATAATATCACAATTTTCTCCTCCAATATGAAATGTGACAAAGATCCACATACAAACAAAATATCATCACAGATCCCGCCAGACACGTTAACTGACAAACAACTCTTTACAGGTCAAAACCAATCGAACTCACATTCAAAATGTGGATTGACTACTATTTTATAATTCATCAACCCAACTATGTAATATATTGCCCATTTTGGGTACAAGGAGCCTTCACGACTTTAAAACACATTTACTCATTAACGAGCTTTATACTTATATAAGATCGTAAACTTTCTCGCTTATTCACACGTGAGATGCCATTAAACACCTGCGTAAAATACAAAGTCTTTATTATGTCTCATGGGATTGTGTGGCCAAACAAAGCGAACCCCCACCTAGGGTTAAGAATCGACTTTGATACCATTTGTAATGATCCGACTCAACCATATGATATTTGCTCGCGAACTCAAGGGACCCTGCCTAAAATATATATCTACAGACATAGAAACTCTCTATATTTACATGGGAATACGCTTACAAACTTTATCCACTATCCAATACGAATGCGATAAAACACCTTTCACGCAGACAATAACGTCTGGCTATATCCTAGCTAGAGTTTCAATAAGTGTGGCAAACACTCTCTATGGGGTCAAATGTTAACGGACCTCGCTACGCTGTTGTGAATCTTTGATAATATTTATCACGTCCCAAACCCGCCTCAAGGCATGATGATTATTTCATCATGCCTCGAAAATAGGTTTCGGGACATGACAATACATATTTAACTTAAATTCAAATTTTTATCCTTGAAAAAGGGTTAAAGAGGTAAAGGGATGAGATAAGTTTACTTCGAGAGCCTGTTCAGAGCTACCACACACGAGACATAACATGTTATACAAAATAAGTGAAAAAACCTTAAATTCAGTTTTTAATGTGATTGAAATATTTAAAATTTTTTAAAATTTTATGGGAAAATATCTATTAAAAGAAACACTTATTCATAAGTATGAAGTTGCATGTTTAAATATTTTTATCATTACCCTTTTTGTTGGTAACTATTATTTTGCATATTACATTATAGCACTTACAGATTTCACTATACCTATTCATAGATTTCACTGTGGTTTTCCCATAAAAGTCTCACTCTTTACCACCAGAGTCAAGCTTTAAAGGCTATTATTATCGTTTTTAAGAATTTCTTTTTGTAAAATACCATTTTTAAAGATCTATAAATATTTTTATTATTATTTTAGGTTGTAGACAAGTTGAAGAAGTCACATGCTCGTACGTGCCAAATATATTTTTGTTTATTTTCCAAAAATATAGAGCTATGTATATTTGAGTGTCTTATTCGTTAGAGATAATGAGTGATTTTTAGGTCATTATTTGTGTGAAATCATAATTTTCATCGTTTTCTTCATCAGATTTAGGTTTTAATTTCCAATAAAGTGGTTTATTCTATATCGATTTAGGTTTGTCTTTATCTTTTCGTGTTTTTGTCTCGACACATACAGCTTTTGACGACTTGTCGCACGTGGCAATTGGCTCTTATCAATTACTAGTTTTCATGGTTTTCTTCATGCTGGATAATTCAAATATCAGACATTTGAACCCAAAAGATTCTGTATTTTTGGACATCAGCTTAGCCTCGGTGCCTCGATCATTTTTATTATTAATTTTGACATTGCGGTCATCCTTAAAGTTTTTAACACTTTGGAGCACGTTATGTTTTATCAATTTGTATTATTAATCCGAATCAATAAATTTATTTAAAAGTAGCTTTAATATCAAAATACTGTTTTTAAAATACCATTTTTTATTAATGTTTCCCTAATTAGACTATTTTCCTTTCTAGAAGCCCTAAGTGTCCTTATGTTATCCACTTAGCTCTTCTCACTGACATGAGATGTGATTTTTTGGCAATTATTGACTTTAAATCACACATTCAATCGTTCTTCCCCATACATGGGTTTTATTTTCCAATAAAGTTGTTTATTCCACACCAATTTAGGTTATCCTTTGTTTTTTTTTTCGTATTTTTATCACTGACATATTCCAACTATTTTGTCACTGATTTGTTGCAACAAATAGTTTTGTTATCGACGATTTACTTATTCGGTTTTTCGTTAACAATTTATATAGTAAAATTTTGAATAGACAAAGTTATCATTTTTTTTTTATCAAATAATGTATTGTGTTATCATATTAAATTCCTGGTTTCGTCACTATACTATAAATTTAAATCTTAGGATATTATATGTATTTTTTTATATTATTAAATCACAGATTAACCTACTTCTATTTTTTGTTTTTTTTATTAATCGATGACGCGCCATCCTTTATAGTTTTTAGTATTTTTAATTATGTGTTTATATGAATACATGGATCAATAAATTTATCTCTTAAAATAATAAAAAGAATTCATTTTTTTAAAACATATATAGTCTTATTTTAAAAATAATCATCAATTTAATCTTTACGTGTTTTGAAATCGCATTTATCAATTATAGTTTTGAAAATTAACCTTAAAATTATATTTATTTACATTGCAGATTTTAAGGTTAATTTTTAAAACTACGATTGATGAATCTGGTTTGGAAGGGTAATTTTAAAATAGCATTAGTTTATTGCGGCTTTAAAACAATAAAAAGATTAGTTAGATTATTATTTGATAAAAGTGACTGAATTTTTTTTTTAAATGAATTTTGGCTTTAAACTCCCAAATAGAGGGAGTCACTGTGACGAAAGACAAGTCAATTCCCTAAGAATCTCAGCCACCTCAGCATTCTGATCTACACGTATTGTGCCACGTAGTTAACTAAATTTACTGCAGAATTGAAGCATCCAATAGTTCATACTTCTATTGCTGTATTTAGCATTTCATTGTTTCTCTAATTGAAGGGCTTTTCTGTACCGCTGCTTCCTCATCACCGCGGCTACTAACCTTCTCTCTCAAACTCCTACATCTCTCCAAATCCCTAAAATGCCCTTCAACCCACCATTTACGCCATTTCAACTTATTTCCTCAAACCTCCACCTGAAACCTCCCATCGCCCAGCTGTCGATCCCAAAACCCTGCAAAAACTTCAATCTCAGACGCACAAACTCAGAAATTTCAGCACTGTTTCAGAAAATCCGAAGATGGGTTTCTCTTCTGCGAAGACGTCAGAGTCCAAGACGTCATGGACCAAGTAGAGAGAAGGCCATTTTATCTATATAGTAAACCACAAATTACGCGAATGAAGCTTATAGGAGGCTTTGGAGGGTTTGAAATCGATTGTTGGGAAGGATTAAAAGCCAACATTTAAGATTTTGGAGCATTTGAGGGGCTAGTGTGGAGCCAGTTTTAGTGAGCGGAACGAGTTGAGGTTGGCTCTTCGAGCTGGGTTTGATCCGACGAGGTATAATTGTCGATAAATAGTGTTACATTGTGGTTTGAGAGAGAATCTAAAGAGGAAGCATTTGCTTGTGCATCAGTATCTGCGAGATAATCTCAATACATGATAATGCCAATGTTGCATTTTTTATTCGTAGAACCTTAGAAAGAAGTTTTTTTTGCATAAAAAGCATTAGCGATTAATGCTTTGTTATTATGCCAAGCTGTTACATTGTATCTTAACCTGCCTTATTATTACAGAGATTTAGTTTGTAGGAACTTAAACATTAGTGTTTTAGATATATTAATTTGCTTCTTTAAGTGCAGGCTTGATTTGGGTGTTGTACTTGGTTCTGCTCCCAGTTTAGTTTGACTCCTTGTGTTGGTTTCTGGCTGAACAGGTGTATCTTTACTGGGAACAGCTTGAAGACATTTGGTGCTAGCTGCGCAAGAAGGTGTTTTTATTATAATACAATGATACAGGTGACTTGATTTGGGATAATATTATAGCAAAGCTGCAAGAATTGCTGGCAAGAAGGTCATAATGTTTTACTGAATCAATCCAGATGTGGATCCTCAGGTATGTTCTACCACTGTTTAATTATAATTTCATAACAATGTAATGTTGTACGGTTTTCTATATAGCAGGTATTACCCTAGGTTGGGTAATCTTGCCATGAGGCTTTTAAATGAGAAAACCATTTAAAAAGTTTTATGTTGATTGAATCCATTCAGGGAATGGAGTTTCTGCTATAAGGTGCAGCTCCTGAAACTTGTGAGAATTTTGGGTGGTCAATATTTTGCGTACGATTACCCTTTCTAGTTATTCATTTTGATACTGTAACTTATATAAATGTCTCCAGCATATTTTAACTACTTCATTTTTAGTTGAATAGATATGTCTATAAAGCTTTGGGTTGCTGGTAAGTCTAATTTGATTATTGGTTATGTTACCTAATTAAACTTTTGTTGCTCCTTCAGTAAAATTTTTTCTATCACATATTTAGTAATGTGAATCGAGAGAGAATAGAACATTAAACTTAATGATAGATCATAAGAGAGTTTTCTATTGGATTGAATTATCAAGAGTTGGTTCTAATACTTTATGCATCCATAATTGTTGTATAGTGGTTATTATTCTTTAGGGCATGAAAATTTATATACTCTGTGAAAAAAGAAAATGCACTGATTTCCACAGATTATAAGCACCAAAATGACAATCCTGAAAAGAAAGAACATACAAACCAGCTCTCTCCCCTTGTTAGCATTGATCCTGAATCCATCAAAATCAGTCACAGATACTGAGACTTTTTATTTACAACCTAGCCCATATTAAAGGATTGTTTAAGAATGAACTTTTTTGCTTTTGATATCTGGAATATCCTCATATTTTTAAATCTTCTTCATTTTTTTTCCTTCCAAGTTCCCTACAAGAACATGCATCTTTCTTCATTCTCCTCCCTGCAGAGGCCAACTTAAGAGTCTTTGGATCATGGAATGGAAAACAAACCATGCCGTATAAGGAAAAATAAAAATTTCAAATTCCTCTCTTAGTTGATCTAACATCAGCACTTTTCTCTAGCTATCTTTCTATGCAAAATGTCCACGCTTGGGGGAGCCATGAGTCTCAAATTATACCATTGTTGAACTGATCTCCAGCCTAAAAAGAACAAAGAAATTTGACAAAATATCTTTGTTCCTCAGCACCATGCAACCACTATATTGTTTTCTTCCTCTTCACGTAATGCATGTTGTAATCTTGAGGAAAGAAGCCTATTATATTCAATCCTAGTTTCATTTACGGTTCAGAGAAATTCACAGATTCTAATGATTCTCTCACATGTCCTCATCCCATGAATTTACACCAAGCCTCCTTGACAGAGGCTAAAACATATAAAGACGGAGCACACACAAGGGCCTTGTGAGAAAATGGTCTTTAGTGCTACGGTTTTTTGTTGAGTTAGTTGGTCATGTTTTCCATTGGTCAATGCATACATGATATATTTGATTTGGGAATATTGTAATTCTGCAAAAAAATGTAAACTATAGCTTTTATTGGGACTATGTCAATTTTAACTATAAATTTTAAATTATGTAATCTTTTTTATTAGAAAAGATAAATAATGCACCAGCAGGGAAAAAATTTAACTATATAATGGCAGAAATGGTTCAAAGTTCTCAACAGAATTGTACTGTGGTAACAAAAATAAAAATAATAATTTGTTTATCATTTAAAATCCAAGTTAGAGAGTAATGTTTAAGTTGTTGGTGCCTTCTAGTTGAGATAGTAGATATCCAGATATTGGAGGTTAAGACCTCTGTTTGCTGTTATCCTGTAAGAATATTTTACAATAGGGCTAGCTAGATTCAAAATTTTCAGTCTCATAATAGCTGTCATATAATTAAATCTTTTATCTATGCATATATTTTCTCTATAGGTCCTCACCCCTTATGTTGCTACTGAAACAAGAACTCCAATTTGGTATTAGAAATGAGAAGCTGCATTGGTTTCCTTTGCGCTGTGAAGGCACATCCCACCCAGCTGAAGCTTGTGGGGGCCCATTGCCATCTTGGGTCTACCATTACTAAGCCAAGGCATGTTATTGACTTTCCATTTCTCCTTTCTTAATATGATTTTTCAAAGTCGACTTGAGTTAATAAAGTGTTTCTGTTTTTTGATCGTTACTGGTCTTTGCATGATTAATATTTTTTAAAATATTAAACTATTTTAGTCCTGTTTGAAATTATATCGCATCAAAATCAAGCATGTGTATGTGTATTCTGAAATTCTATGCGACATCCATCTTACTCATTTAGTCATTTTGTTTACGTGGCAATTGTCACAAACCCCTATATTTCAGGTAAACAAAGCATTGGTGTCCTCATTGTGGGAAGACAACATTGTCTTTGAGACCTTTCCTTGTTGCATGTGGCCTCCCGGCCTTTCAAGTTGATTAACTGGTCTGGTTGTGAAACTTTCTTTCGATTGATATTCCCTTCTTTGGTCGGAGACCAAGTTGTTTATAGGGAATGGTCCTTTGACTATAGTTTATTTGTTTTCTTCACTTGACAGACTTTTTTATTCTCCATTTCTCTATCCTTCTTTATCCATCAGTCTTTCTAGCTTCTAAACTTTGAATTTTATTTTTCTTATTTTTCAGGTGGACATATTCAGGGATGCTGCAGTTCTCATGGTTAACTACATTGACGAAATGCGAGCTCTAGGCTTTGAAATACATCACCTAAATATTGGAGGTGGTCTTGGGATAGATTACTATCATGCTGGTGCTGTTCTTCCCACTCCAAGAGATCTTATAGATACAGTGAGGATCATATTTCTAAATCTAGGCAAATCTAGGCAAATAGCTTGTATAATAATTTTATTTATTTTTGATAGGCATAGCTTACACAAGACATATGCATAGTTTCATGATTGTCCATATATCATAACACGAGGTAGTAAGCATGCTCTTAATAGGTTTAAAATGACAATTTAATATGTGGCTAGCATTATCCTTCTTACATTTGTAACATACTTTTATACTTTTAGCAATGCACTGACTACTATTTAGAAATTTAGAACTGAGTTTGGAAAACATTCTAAGCTTTGGCACATCAAAAGTGGTCTTGAAATTTCAGATCTACCTAGTCCAGACTTAATAGTAGCCTTCAAATTCTTCTTTCTGTTCCACCATTCAGAAACGAGCTGTAAAAGACATTTAAGAGGAAAGAATTTAATCTATGGGTAAACAATTGCTGCCAAGTGGAACCCAACACTAAGTTAAAATATTATCCCAGTAAACAACTATGGACTGTTAGAGTTGTTATCATGTTATGCTCCTTAATTTAGAATGCTTGATGCTTTCAACAACTTAATTCCACGCACTTTTATGATATACTATGTTATAGATGCTTGTGTTAAAAGGCATGATATTCATATTAAACCCAAATCCTACAAGATCACAGTTTGGGCAAGAGGCTTCCCGGTTCTGAGCCACCTCTTCGCAATTTATTCCCATTTTGTTGGATTTGAAAGTCCATGAGGACTTGTTTGATTTGCTTGACTCTCCTGAAGCATCCGTGCATGGGGTCGCACGTGAGGGAGGAAAAGTTCAAAAGGCATTGATATTCATATTAAACCCAAATCCTAAGTAAACTTGAGCTTTTAGAGAGTTGCGCACAATGCTTAACAAATTGCTTTCATGGTATCCATTGGTATGATTTGGATTAAATAGGAATAAGATTTTTTTGTTTGTGTGTGTATCTCCTTGATGCTAATAGCATGCAGGCTGGATATATTGATCAAGCAGGCCCTGTACATTGTAATCTTTGATATGGCATATAAGCTCCATAGTTCCATTTGTTATATAATTTTTATCGGTGCTTGCTTTCTAGTGCAATAATCACTAGCCTAGGTTGTAGACCCCAACATGTTGCTGATGCTCATTTCTGAAGACTAAGTATTGACTATATATATTGAAATTGATAATATGAATCACATTATAAGCCACTTGAATTCTTACAATTATGATAGTTTTATATAAAAGGTTTCGGGATTCAGTGAAATTATGGGATTTTTTTGATGGAGGGATTGCAAATGATGCCTATAAGCTGATTGAGACTAAGCTGCCTAGTGGAGTATGGTCATAATGATAATTGATAGAATCAATGCTTCAGCAACAAAAGGTCAATTCAATATTTTCATTGTGGTTGATGCTGGGAAGGTCAGAGCTGGTTCCTTGCAGTTTGTGATCTAAATCTTATCATTGAACCTGGGAGACTTTTATTACACATTCTGCTGCCTAGTACACCGGTCACTGAGAGTGAAATCTAATGGAACAGTAATTTTGTTGTGATTGATTAGCAGCACAGGCTGAACTTATCCGGCCCTAGTCTTTATGATGCTTATCAAGTAAGTAATTAAATTAGATCAGCTACTCTTGTTGGACCTAAAATATATAGTTGCATGTGGATTGAAAATGATATTTTCTTTTGATATAATTTATTGAGTTATTTTTATTATTTTTTGTTTTTTATTTGTTTTTTAAAAATCCATTTTGTTTTATTGAGTCATTACTATAATAGTCAAGCTTACCTAGATGACAAAGGCAAATTTTCATTGTGGCTATTCTGATGCTCTCCTTTTATGATGGGAGAGCATGCAGCTGTTTCCTGCATGATATTTCGGGACTAGCGACATAAAGTAAGGTTTATAGAATAGTGGAAGCAGGGACCTGCATTGAGCAGTGAATCCAGAGCACATTTTTTGCACACATTAACTGCTACATTTCATTTATTATCCTTTTGATCAAGTACATTCATGCCATATGTCATCTTATTGAGGTTAGCCCCAAGTTCTTTTCGTTTTTTTGAAGAAATTATGTGGTGGTAGAGAAAGTTAGCAGACAACTTTATTTTTTTTAATTGTTAGCAAACTCAAATTTGTAACTTAAACATTATGTTCTTTATCTGATTGCAGCACATAGAACTGGTTTCTCCTCCACCTTCTAATGCTGATATTTCAACTTTTGATGTGGTGGGCCCTGGGTTCGCGAATCTGTAGATTTTGGGAATGATAGAGTACTTCCTACTCACGCAGTAATGTGCTTTGTTTGCCTTTTTCTGTGGGGATGTATGAATACTTGCAGTATAATTCTATTTTATTTATTTATTTTTAGGCAGCAATAATTACCAATATTTTTGCTGATAGAGTTTACTTCTTTCAGGAGCTGGCCTGCTTGTTCATGATGCAGGTGCTTACTGTAATGAAGCATGTATCGACTTACAATCTCAAGATGCCATCAGAGTATTGGGTATGCAAGTTTCACTTTGAATTGTTTTTTTACTCTGGATTTATTAGTCTCAAATTTGATCTGATCTCTTTAATATGTCTTCAGAAATCATTCTGTTTTCATATACTTGATTGATTGATTAAATTTGAATCAACCTTCATTGGGTACTTCATTCGGATTTATTAATGGCTGTTCTTTGGCCTTAAACAATCCTCTAAGATACCTTACCGCTTAGGGATCTTATTTCAATTGAAGGGCAAATCCTAGATGTGGCCACTCACTAGTTATGACATCAAATGATTTTCAAGGCCTTATGATGGTTTCCTTATAGAATTCATTTGTTGGTCCACAACCCATCATTTATCAGGCCTGATAATCAACTTTTCCTTGTAAAACTTAAAAACATAGAATTGAAGTGGCTCTTCCAATTAATCTCTGTCGTGACAAATGATGCGAGAAAGGTTCCTGTGGATAACACCGCCATACCAAATTTCCATCATGCCTTGTGCATTTAGTTAAAATTTAACTTTGTACTTTCCCCAAATATTTTCTTTCAAGAAATAAGTGCTGAGATTTTGAATCAATGTCTCAGGTTGAAGACGATGGATCTCTTTCCAAGATCAGGCATGGAGAGACATTTGAAGACCATATAAGGTACTTTGAGGTCTTTAAATTTATGGTGGCAGACATTGACATTCCTATTTTGGGTCAGAACCTTGTATGTTACATTCAGTATATACTGGTCTGTTGGTGGAAATTGTGTATATCTGAATACTCCTTAGTAGTTGAAGCTGAATTTTGCCTGTCCGCTTATCTATCAATTTACTATGTTCCATAATTAGACAAAACAAAATATGATGATGACAATGGTGAGAAATATGTTGACAAGTCAACTTACCTATCTCCTTAACTCCTTAAACCTATTATTTTTTTGCCGGTTTCTGGGCGAGTAAGTAGTGAGCCATTCATTATCTTCCAGTTACAGTCATTTCCATTATAGGCAGTAGTTACATCTGGGCATGATCTCATTTCTGTAGTAGTACCTGTGGTTTTGCTTCACCTATAATTATATGAAACAGGGTTGGTAGATGATGGAGAAAATGAGATTTTGATGTTGATCCCCTCTATATATAGCATAGCTAAAACTCTGTCCTTACTAAAGAAAATGTCAACATACTGGTAGAGGTTGGGATTTCCACATCACATACCTCACCTCTGAACAAACCAGGACTCACCATCTTTTCATTAGAGTCTTGAGAAGGGTCGATTCTGAAATTTAATATAGCGCTAATGACGATTAGATTGATTGAAGAATCGACTAATTAACCCAACCCAGGTTTTCCATTGGACAAAGACAAGACAAGGGAGACGGGGTTGGGGCATTGATGAACCCCTCACAGCCCCATAGTTTGGTGAAACACATGCATGCTCTTTAATAGACAATAATAATCCTTTGGTGACACAGTATTATTGATATTATTATTGTTTTTTCGGTTGGTCTCCACAATCTAAGCTTGGGTTGAATGGAAAATGAGAGTCGATTGAGATGTTCCTAGTCACCCAATTAATGCATGACCTGGCCCTAAAATTAATGGTGTTTGTAGAAGATAGACCTGTGTGTTTTTTTTCCACTTGAGGATGAAAGGGTGGATGAGCATGTTGAGGATTATATAGTTATGACCAGAAACATTGTTTGCTTGAGATCCTGCCCTTTGATTTGGTGGATTTTTTTTTTTATTTGCTCACGTCATTAGATTGGGTGCTATAAATTTTCGTGTTTAATCTATTGGTAACAATTCTTAAACGATTTAAAAAAAAAAATCGTTTTCAATAATTGTTTTCTATAACAAAATTACTGATCAGAATATGAAATGTTGTCATTTTTTGTTTTGTTGACTTTTGTTTGGTATGTTGTCATATATATTCAAACTAATTTTCTATCTTTTAATGATAAACATTGTTTTGAAAAATATTTCTAAGGTTTTTTCTATAATTATATTTTAGAATAATTTTTTGATTTAAAAAAAAAGGAGTGACAGATTCCAAATTAAAGACTATTTTTTTGAGAATGGTTTTTGAAAACCTTGTGATGTTTTGTGATAAAAAGTGGTAAGTTTCTGGTTGAAGAGGCCATGGAAATGGACAGAAAGTGAATAAAGTCGGAAAAGTATGTTTGAGAATTTAAATAAGATATATATATATATATATATATATATATATATACACACGTATGAAAAGAAAATTTTATATTTAGTGTTTTGTTTTATAGCTTATTCTTACATAATTTATTTGGTTTTTAATTTCTTACTATGAAAGATACAAAACATTGTTTAAAATTAAGAATCGATAAAGAGATTGCACATGTAAATGAGATGGCTGCCAGTCTTACTAACTAATCTAAAGTGTCTCGAGCGCCCCAAGTCTCTGGAAATGTAGCTTATGTTTTTGTGCAGGATTTTATCATCCTGCGATCCTCTAGTTTGTGGCTTATGATTAATTTATTAAATAGATAGACTACAGAAACACTTTCTATGCGTGTATCACGCCAAGAAACTTTATGGTTGATAAAAAGAAAAAGAACTGAAATATTTAATAATATTTTTAATTTTTTGTTATTTTTATTTAATTTTAATTATTATTTTGAAAGAAAGTTGTTTTAAGAAAAATAGAAAAATATAAAAATAAGTTAAAAAGAAATTTGAAGAACTTAGGCCTGTTTGGTTTTTTTTTTATACTGTTATTAAAAAATAAAAAACATCATTTTAATATTTTCTAGAAATTGTTTTTTCTTTAAATTAGTGTTTTCTATGTTATCCATGTTTTTTTAGGAAATGAATCAAAATACGCCCGAGTTTTCCATATCCGATGCTATATAATAATTCATTGAGAATGCACACTCACATTTATCGCGAATCATATCGATATACTTATTATCGTATTAATGGCGATCCTTGTATATAAGGATATGAGATCCCTGATAATGAAAGATAAGAAGAAAATGACTCTTGAGTTCTTGTTCTTTCAGCTTCTTTTTTTCCCTTTTTCATTGCAAGGATAAATATTTGCTTTCGACGATATATTTCCACATTCATGATTTTATTAGAGTATATCGGAAATATATCACGAATATTTTTTATACGAATATCGATATATCGGAAATTAATAAAATACTTTGAATTATGAAAATACTTTCTAAAAGTAAAATGACATTAATAACAATATATACATTGAAATTACATGCAATAAGCTTTAAAATCAAAATGAAGATCGATGTGACTCAATTGCAAAATTTGATAGAGAGATCTCATCTTGATAAATACAATACCCATACCAAGACATGGTGTTCGAAGATTACTACAGGACGGTAAATACGCTATACATGTAAATGTCTTCGACTTGTATCCACAATTTCTATTGAATAGGGAAATTCTGGGTTCATCAACATGCCATTTTTAAATATTAACTAACATTTATTAATATATTATTAATGTAAATGTTAATTTATTAATACATTATTACTAAATTAATCACTTAAAATATGAAAGTATCATATAAACTATCACAAAGAAAAAAAATTGAGTGAAATGAAGATCGATATGGGCAGAGAAAATTTGCATTAAATTAAACATTTGCATTATGCATTTTTTTAGGTCAAAATAGTCGTTGGATGGTAAAAAAATCTTTGTAATTTAATTATAGCAAATGGATTTAATTTTTGTGCAAATCAATCGCTAAATCTTCTATGAACTATTCGGATCAATCTATAACCGTTTGATCGAGTCATGATTTCAAATATGACCGTTTGGACATCGCCGATATATCCTCGCCGATATACCGAAAAATTAAATTAACGCGCACGTATGCCACAAACCCGATCACATCCCATTTCAAGAATGTTGAAAGGGAAGAGTTTACCAACACAGCGTTCATCAACAGGCAATCTATGTCGTCTTGTGGAATCCAACTGAAATTTCAACCCTCTTGTGAGAGCAAGAGGCACAAGCCATTGCCGCATCCAGAAGAACCATTGTGGGATTAGAGGCGTGGGTTGTTTGTACCCATACTAACTAGAGTAGTGGGGGTCTAGAGCTTTAAGACAACTCCAACTTTCTCAAAGATTCATGGTAAGCAGGAGGGTCTCGTTGCTAATATCTTGTGCACCACTGTCATCAATTGCATTCATGGCGATAAGAGTTTGATCGATTTTGATATAGCACTTTTGCTCGAATCCATGCTTGTGTCATCGGGTGTGAGTATTGAGCTATTCCAACATTTATCTTTCTAGAGTGGCTAATCACTATGCTATTTGTAGCTTTC